>JAVSIQ010000157.1:0-188829 GCA_038502775.1 Hippodamia convergens
ATGACAGTTGATTTGGAAGATGAACAGGATCCTCCCATCATTTAAAGCTGCTAGAAAAAAAGATAAAGAACGACTCAAAAGTACGTAGTTCATATGGATTTCCAAATTTCTGCCAAGTCTTTCTAGTTACTATCTAGTCTACAAAATATTTACTTATTTTTTTTCATTTTCCCAATCACTCTAACATTTATCTTGTTTAATTTCAGATTGATAGAAGATGAGCCTGAAAGCATCAAAGAACTGCAAAAACAAATAGAAGCACAATTGATAAAAGACAGGCAGAAGAGGCCCAGACCTTCTTTGCCTAAACAATTGACAGAAACGCCAAGAAACAGAAAATTTCATCAAAGAATCAACTTTAGGAACAATAAATGAAATAATTTCACAGTGTGTACACAAAATGGATCAAGTGATGAACCAGAAATTGTTGGATTGGGTCCTGACATTCAAAGTATGGGTTTGGCAAAGTCTCTCGATGACACTTCTAATGCACCTCTGGCTCCGCCAGTGGAAAATTTAGATGTCGATTGTAATTTCGATGATATAGACGACGATGAAATAGACACCTACATAATGAGTGAAAAAGAATATCAACAGAAGAACGGTTTGTGGAATATGAGGAATGCAAAATACTTGGAAGAACAGAAGGAAAAAGAAGAACGGATGAAACGGGAGCAAGAGGAAGGAAAACCAAAGAAAAAGAAGAAAACCACAAAGAAAAATTCGACAGTCGCAAGTTCCGCAAAAGAAGCCATAGAAAAGATAATTCAAGAAAAAAAAATATCTTCCAAAATAAATTATGACGTCCTCAAGTGCTTGAGCGCAGAGACTGCAACCAAAGTAAAACAAGTAACTGAAGATCATACGACTTATGAACCATCACCAAAAAGACCAAGGTTGTCATCTGTTTCCTCCAATTGTTCTCAAATATCGACGGTTTCACAAAAAGTAACACCAATTAATACAAAGCAGAAATCGAAAAATGAGAATTTAGGATTACCTTTGGTTACCAGCACTGAACAAGAGGAGGAACCCGCAGTAGAAGACGAAGAAGAATTTGAAGATGATGAATTCTATGATAACCAAGGTGACAACGAAAATGAGTTGGGTGTCCTTGAAATGTTCAAGAAATTTAGGAACGTTGAGGACAGTGGGAACGACTATCTTGATTATAGTGAATATGATTGATATGTATCAATTTTTTTATGTACACATGCTTTGTATACGTTTTTGAGATTATATTAATTTATTTATTGATCTTTCTATTAATAGATTAATTGAGAACCTCATAAATTTTAGTAGTTCGTCTGCAAAAATTGAAATAGTCCACTATGATCGCTCATATCAAATTATTTTGGATTTGCTGAGCAGTATAAAAATCTTTCATAATACGTGGACTTTATTTTGCTAATTTTAGATCTGTTTTTAAATATTTTAAAATCAGGATTTTTCATCAATTAAGAAGTAGAAAGTAGTTCCTTTCTCCATAAATCAATTTGACAACCCGAATGTCATGTGCAAACAGTTTGACAACATGACAAATGCATCGGTGATAGACGTCAAGATATGGAAGAACCCGAAACTGTCAGGGACGTTAGACGAGTAAACAATAATATGAAAGTAAGCAATGGCCCCCGAGTCGTAACAATAAGGAAAACCGAAACAGGGTTTGGTTTCAACGTGAGAGGCCAAGTGAGCGAGGGTGGTCAGCTGAAAAGCATAAATGGGGAACTGTACGCCCCTTTGCAGCACGTCAGTGCTGTCCTGGAGACTGGGGCTGCAGAACAAGCTGGGATAAGAAAGGGGACAGAATCTTGGAAGTGTAAGTGATAGATTTCATTCAGTTCAAGACGGTATCTGAAGAGTTGTTACTGATGAGAGAGTGGCCTATTGATTTTTTCTGAGTTGACAGCTGACAAGGAATTCCAATAAATCAAACAAATTTATGGAAATTTCCTTTACCTTTGTGAAATTGTTGATTCCTTCCTTTAATAATAGTTTCCCAGATAGAAATAGGGCAGTTTCTAATGCTGATAACCAGCAGAAGCTATGGACCAAATCAATTTAACCCTCAACTGCCGTTGTGGGGTCTACAAGACCCCCATCACCTTATAATCCTCCCTAAATTATGCATTTTCAGAGTTTATACTTTGCCGCGCCATCTAGCTTCAAGTTAGGTTATCCATGAGCACTCGATAAATGCAGGCTCGTTCTGAATTATTTTTTGATCGAGATATCGAGTGTTAAAGTTGTGTTGGGGTCTGTGTGGCACCACAACAGTATTGGTGTTTTATTTTCGCGATGGTGAGTACTTCTGGAAACTGTGCGTTACAGTAATAATAATTTTGAAAAAACAGAAAAGATTTTTGCAAAACATAGGCAAGACAACTTGCAGGAGCCCTTATCTCAATATGAGACTACAATTCCTGATTGCCTAGAGAGATTCGCCTATCTATTGGAATATAACTTCATAAAACTTTACCAATAGAAGAGATCGAAAATGTGAATCTACAGAACGAGAAACGAAAGAGATGTGGAATTTGTGATAGGAAGTATGATGAGAAGAAGAAAATATTATGCAGCAGATGTACTCTACCAATGTTTGGTGACTGTAGGTCATACGTCTGCCAGAATTTCATTTGAAATCCCAAATTTCGGTGCTTGCAGTTTCATGGAAAATATCTCATTTTTGTAATTTTTTGTTTACATTCTTTGATTTGATATCCGAATAAACCATAAAAACCTTAAATAAATGCATTTTTCTTTTCTTGTATTACTTATTTAACCAATTTTCATTTCGGTTAACAAAAGTCCGGACTATCTCATTAGAAATTTATTACCTGGTTTTTTTCGATATTGAAATCAAAATTATGAAGAAGAGCATATATAATTTGAAGATCATAGTTAACCACTACCGAATAAAAGAAAATATTCAAATATAGCTTGAATATCATCCCCGAAACAACCCGTTGAACTTTGGGGTCACTCAGACCCCACCCCACCAATAACGTCACAAAATTGACAACGCCAGTTGAGGGTTAAAAAATGACTAGTCCAGAAGTTACTTTTGATGAGTTACTAAGTTATTTCGACTTTCTGAATGATTTCATGATCACAGCTTAGATTTATTCACAACCGCCTTGAATCATATTTGCTAGGACCTTCTCAAGACGATGTTGCATAATAAAAAATGCTGATGGAATAAGGAACTTATTGTCAATACTTACATTTTTGTATTCATAATTATTCTGATAATAACTTATTTCAGAAATGGTGTGAATGTTGAAGGGGCAACTCACAAACAAGTCGTAGATCTCATTAAATCTGGTGGAGACATACTAACTCTCACTGTAATATCTGTTACACAACAGGTGAGTTTTGATATTTTTTATAATAACCTTGTTACGTTTGGCTTATAATCAAATTATATGAAAATGAATCACCTGATTCTTCTCCATTTTCAGGAAGCTGAACGTCTGGAGCCAAATGATGATAATCAAGTTTGCTATGATTATAGTGAAAAGCGATCTTTACCGATCAGTATTCCTGATTACCATTACCTAGAAAGAGGAGGTGAGAGGTATGTCGCCTTCAACATTTACATGGCTGGTAGGCATTTATGCTCGAGGAGATACAGGGAGTTTTCGAAATTGCATGTGGATCTCAAGAAGGAATTTTTGGGTAAGGCATTGTTACGATTCTAGATCAAATCTGTATAAGTGTTATTTTTTTTCGGATTGTAGGGTTCACATTCCCGAAATTGCCTGGCAAGTGGCCGTTCGCACTGAGCGAACAGCAACTTGATGCAAGAAGAAGAAATCTCGAGCAATATTTGGAAAGGGTATGCGCTGTCCGTGTTATAGCTGAATCGGATATAATGCAGGAGTTTTTTAACGGATCAAGATGATGAGAGCATAAGTAGTCCTGTAGATTTGAAGGTGAGTACCATACTTTTGAAATTAAATATTTTCTTACGTAATCCATTGGTATTTTGAGCTTAATTTGGATGGTTTCAGGTATTACTTCCTAATCGTGATGTTGTTACAATATCGTTAAGAAAAGTTCGAATTCCGATGAAGTGTACAATGCGGTTGTCAAGAAGATCAACATGTCCCAAGAGACTTCGAAGTATTTTTATTTATTTGAGATAGTTGAGTATAATTTCGGTAAGTTTCCATTCTTGTATTTACCTCAATCAGCGATATTACAAAGTGTTTCGTTTCAGAAAGGAAACTTCAGTGCAATGAAAACCCTCATAATTTATTATACATTCAGAACTATAGCACTGCAACTAGTACATGCCTGTGCATAAGGAAATGGCTCTTTTCTCTGACCAGGAAGTGGCCCTACTGAAAGATTCGTTAGCGACTTCGTTCATATTTTGGCAAGTGAGTATGATTTTCAATTGAATCCTTGTTTATAAATCTCTAGTTATTCGACAGAGGGTAATTGATGTCGCATCGTTCCTTGTCACGTGGAAATTCCGCCATTAGGAGGCAAAAGTCAAAATTTATTACTTTCTGCGTTGAAATTTACTCATTTTGTCTATGCAAGTTTGTCAATGTGGCAGTATATAATCAACAAATAGAATTTTGCTCGAAGGAGAATTAATAATTCCTCTTGTTTTTCCAATCGATTCGCTTATCGCAATGGTTATTCTTCTGACGATTCCTTATTCTTCACCAGAAGTATTTATCAATTCTTCTGAAAATATTCAGATTATGTGCCACAGAGGAATGAATTCCAACTTCTTGAAGATTGAAAATGTGTTTATTTAATGGATTTTGATGTTTTCAGCATCATAGTTCCATATTTTGAGACAGTTTCCAAGATATGGAAAAGTTCTAGAGGACTTTTTGACAAAGTAGGATAATTTGAAATGATTCAGGGAAAACATATTAACTTTTCTGGTCAGAACAAACCTTTTATTTCTTTATTGATATGGGTCCAATTTAGCCCATCATCATTTAGGTTATAAATTGTTTTCTGTCAATATATTATTGAATATATTATATTTCTCATAATGCAAACTCTTATCTACACCAATCTACAACAATTGTCTCATTGGATTCTGAAGAGAGCTTAGTATGAATTTAATTGATTTAATGAGCATCTTAAACTAAAGCGCCCTCTATCATCAAACTCTCCCAACTGCTATCCATTGAATGCAATAAAATTGAAAGAAATGTGTTAGTATATTCGGAAATCTTCGACGTTTGCATAATTCTTCATACTCCCTGGTTTCAGGCAGTCGATGAGGTAAACAGAGGCTACATTCAGGCAGGAGAACGATTGTATCAACTGAAAGCGCTGCAGGATAACACTCGAGCCCTCCGAATACCTGAAATTGGCACGTGAACTACCGGGTTATGGTGATGTTGTGTTTCCTCACTGTCCCTGTGATTCGAGAAAGGACGGTCATGTGGTAAGTCTTTAAATTAATTGCCATTTCGTTTTAGGAAGGAAGTTTTTTGATTTGATTTGATGTCTTACCTAACCTAACCCAATTTAATGTATTTTGGTTTGACATCTAACCTAACCTAACCCAATTTAATGTATTTTGATTTGATATCTAACCTAACCTAACCTAATTTTATGTATTTTGATTAATTTATTACCAATGGTCGAAATATCTACTGTCAAGAATGATTTTTCTTGAATTTCTTCACTTATATGTTCATAGGTTGTTGCAATAGGAGCTAATGGTATAAAACTTCACGCTTGCAAAGAAGATGGATCTTTGGAGAGTCAACAGGTTGAACTTGGCTGGGACTGCGTTCGTCAGTGGGAAGCAGATGAAGAAAATATGGCTTTCTGTTTGAAATATGCTAGGCCCGATAGGACCCCAAGATGGCTTAAAATATTTACGCCATATGTAAGATTCGAATTCAATTATATTTGAATAAAGGGAAATATTTATTCCAATTTCTTTTCCAGTATTTCTACCTGATGGAGTGTGCTTCGAACGGATTATAGAAGAAAACAAATGGCTAGATACAGGCGAGTGAATTTCCATGATCAAGGTTTTGATTCGAATAAAACCTTCTTAATGAATACAAGTATTGAACATAGTACTCTCTATATAGTAATCTATCTTGGTCGATGTATAGACTACTATAATGAATGTTATATATGTGTATCGTTAAGTATTATAATAGATAAATTGATATTTCTCGTGAGGACAATATGGATACCTCCGAAATGGATATAGCAAAATGTGATCAGGATAATTCTAGGTTGCACCTTTTAGAAAAAAACTGTGTCATTCAAAATATTCTACTTTCCACCACATAACGAACAAAATTATTATCATTGTTGAGATTATATAAATTGAATGTTTAAAACGTTATAGAGATTAAATTTTTCTTATATGCATATGTTAAAGAACAGTTTAAGGATCGATTTATTGTATATATATGATTAAAATAAGTATCCTAAATTATAATGCTCGCAAACAACTTTTGTTTTCTTCATTATAAAACGGGGCAATTGGACCCATACTCCTATCCTCCAGAATGAAGCATCACTCTGTATATGATAACACTTGTATTACGCTGCATTTTCTGTTTTTTATCTGGTGAAGGCTTTTTAGCCGAAAATATAGAAGAGGAAAATAGATTTTTGTATTCAGGGAACTGAATACAACTTTCATTATTGGGTAAAAAACAGTGATGTGCCTACGGGGGCGTAAGGACACAGTAACAAAATAATGGGCTAAAATATACATTTTTTTATACAGATCTTGAGATAATATATATGTATGTCTCTTTTAGCAGAGGTCAAAGTAATAGAGTACAATATATAATTTGGCTTTTAAAATAGCTTAGGAAGAAAACACTGCTTTTCTGTTTGATTTTTTCAGCATAAACAAAACTGGTAGGTAATTTCAGTAGTAATTCTCAGTTGTGCTTCAATTTTTGGCACATAAACACGTCAGAACTGCTATAATTATTTCCTGGTCCTTTTTTAATCACAAAAATTTTCTGTCGTACGCCACTGGCCCTTTTGGGTGTCATCTGTGAGGAGAATATCGAACTAAAATTTTAGTTCAGACAAACATCGATAGAGGATATCTGAGTTAGGCAACTCGCAATTCACATGTTCTGTATGAAGACTTGCTTTCTGAAAGGGTTATTTTAAATAATTGATTAATTCGAAACTAATAGAAAGAGATAACACTGCTTGCAATATGCGCTTGAAAATGTTTTTCATATGTCCTCAATCTTCAAATATTCTCACCATTCGAAACCAATCTATAGAAACCCGCGCGCGAGTTCCAAATATTTTCGTGATTAAGAATAACTCTGAAATAAATATTGATCGAGCGAAATGTATTGCTGCATTGTACCTATATATCATT
Source organism: Hippodamia convergens (assembly GCA_038502775.1). Classification (NCBI taxonomy): domain Eukaryota; kingdom Metazoa; phylum Arthropoda; class Insecta; order Coleoptera; family Coccinellidae; genus Hippodamia; species Hippodamia convergens. The sequence goes on from JAVSIQ010000157.1 coordinate 7,361, forward strand.
CTGATTAATAAAATTCTTTAGTTCATCTCTTAAGATCATAGATTAATTAATTTTTTCTACTCAATGTACATATTCAGATTTTGTCACCACAGATGACTTCTCTGTTATCTGTGATTGCCATTGAAGAGGTTACCTTTCCAATTACCTACCTGTTCCGTTTATTATTTCTCAACTGATATAAGTGAAGTGAGAACGAAAAGACAAGCTAGCCTGCCTCCTACCGTCTATATGCGCCAGTATAAACGAATAGCGCCGATATCTTCCGACTGTGGGTCTGTATCCTGACGTCACATAATTAGAGTAAATACAAAGTAGACTATGATGGTGTCAGCGTGCTGTTCTTGTGAAGTTTTCTGTGATGAATTGTAAATAAAAATGGATCATAATGTGATTCAGGTACGAAAAAATTTAAGCAATATCTCATGCAATTAAGATGAGCCACAGGCAGTATTACCCTGATTTTCTAGTGTTTGATGTAGTTACTGATCGAATTCTTATAATTCCTTTCTTTATTATTGTTCAAAATAATTAAACTCATTGAGAACGGATTAAAATAATTTTATCCCCAAATTATTTTCCGTGAAATATTGGTTTCTCTATGCTTATCAGTCTTGTTTATTTCAATGATAATTTCATTGCATATTGAATAATTCATTGAAGGAACCAACAAAATTAGAATAACGATCTTCAATAACATATTCTATTATTTCTTAAAATAACGTGATTATTCCCAATTCTTGACTATTTCAAAGAAATAGTTTTATACATTTGCATTCTACTTTTCGAGCTTTCTGAATTTATAGCTTTTCTAATGCACAGTTTGCATGTACGTGAATTTATCAATAGGTAGAACGAGATAGATGTAGAAATGGTACCTATTTCTTTATATGGAGGAACATGTATCTTCAAACATGAACTCCCTCTTGAATTCACAATTGAACATTTTCGATTCCAAGATCTAATAATTTCGACTTTTGTTCGAACTTTTGCAGACAAACAGTTAATTTCAAAGTAACACGTATTTTAATTAAATGTGATGAATAATTGATTATATTAAATTATTACACAATTACGTTATTTTAGGAAGTAACCTTTGAGTGGTTTCAGATTTCGAATGAATTTAGCCGTACATAATTGTGATTTTTTTCCTTTGGAACGAAATATTTAACTGATAAATCAATGTGATGTTTCCTTGATAATTAGCATGCCTTTATTCATTACTCATATCGAAGCCAGTTAAAAATAAATACATTTTAAGTTTTATTCTAGAAATGGAGAGAAAACAAACCTATTGAATTTTTTATTGTGATTTGGGATATACGGATATGTTCATACAATATACCTTTGTTTCGCTACAAGATTCATTTTAATCGATTCAAGTCGGAATAGTGTGTAAACGAATTGTAGTATGTATAATAATCTGGTATTTGAATCCCCCCTACAAATTTGTTTATTCAGCCATGTTCATTTTAGCTCAGAAAGACTTGATACTTGGGAAATGGGTAATGTTTTTATGTGAATTGATTTAAGTAGACTTGTTAATTAATTTCGTCGATTCTAGTTTGGACTAGTGATTAATTTCTGTGATTTGGGATGACATTTTAAATGGAGGAAAGGGTTAAGGTAATAAAATCTAATTTCGAACTATCCGGTATATTATTGAAATTCTCAATTCCATTCATTCTTTAATCACGGAATTGATAACGAACATTGAAAGTTAGATAAGCGTCAGGTCGGTTATTTGTTAGTTGGCTACGATTTTTACATGATTCATCTTGCGTTATGACATTTTTAAGGATTCCACAGAAATTCATGAAATTAATGCTATTATCGACCACCGAAATTATCGAAGGAACATCGATAAATATTTTATCACGACGTGACCAATGTTCATATTCGAATACTTATAAAATAGGTATTTTACAACTGCTTTTATGCATCGAAAGTATAAATCGACGCTTATTAATGTTTGGTTCACATAAATAGCATCGGAGGAAATACGAATATTTTTAATGACTCAACTACTTTTAAGCGGAGATATCTCCGTAAATTAATCGTATTTAGGTTAAGAACACTCCATTACGAGAATTTTTGTTTCAGTTTATCGGCGCTTCGTGTGGACAGCATGGACCTTATACTTTCTACAAAGCTTTCAAATACAAAAAGAATGGTGTTGACAGAATAGTGACTTTGGGTGAATTTTTTTTTGTGAAACTGTGGATTGACTCGGACCTGTTGTGCATCGGTGAATTGCAGTTGTTATGGATCGACAAAAACAGTGAACAAGTTCTGGCAAGCCTCAGGCTGTATTTCCTTCCGGAAAATACACCTGAGGGTCGGATGGACCATGGAGAGGTGAGTACTTTGATCTTATCGAGATGAGTGCGTAATTGTGTTCGGGAAGATTCCATCTATTCTCGAAAATCCTCGGATTTCGTGATTGTGCTATATCCCGAGGTATTTCCTGGAAATTGTCGAATTTATGCAATTCAGTTTCCTATTCGGTAGTAATCTGGTGTTTTAATGTGAATTTCTTTGCGATTCGACAATATCATATAGATGGCGTTGAAAATGGACCCCTTTCCAACTCGAATGCAGCTGCCGTTTATTTCGCGGTAATTATTATGAAAAGGCGGCTATTATTGTTTGTCAGTGTCAGAACTGAACTTCAATTCGAAAACTCCAGGCAGATATAACAGGAAAGTTTATCGTTGTTTGCTCAAATTATCTGTGAACTCCGTAATAACTCTTTCCTGATCGATGTTCCATATTTTATGATTATGAAGTATTAGAACTTAGAAAGAGAATTACGTACTGAAAGGATGTCTCTTTTGTTTCTGAAAATTCCGGGAAAAAAGGTTTTTTAAAAAAACGATTGAAATGACTTGACAGTTCAAACCAGTCACATCTTTAACCATAAAATTTTTGAAATAAATTATTTTGGTATTGGCTAAGTTGGCACAACTCCTAACTATCTTCTCTATGCTCATACAGATTTGTACCCCAGAATAAAGAATATACTATTTTCTATGTTTTATCATAGACTAAATTTATCTATGATGTGTAATACATTTTTTATGTTGGCACAACTTTTCGCTTCTCCTCTATGCTCACACAAATTTGTACCATAGACTAAATTTATCTATGGTGTGTAATACATTTTTTATGCTTTATGGATCGATACACGGTACAAAATTTAAAATTTCAATCAATCTTAACCTTAAAATACCTATTGAATTAAGGCGATTTGAATTAATTAAAATCGAAGAATGATCGAGTAAATTCGAGAATTTTTAGAAGGACAATTATAACTTCTCAACCATTTATGTCTGCAACTTGTTAGAGAACAAATTCCACAAAAGTTTATGTTTCATTTCCCAAAGTGAATATTCCGAAGGTAATAAATCATCTGGAATTAACAATGATCATTTTGTTCAGTTGTTCACGTTTTGTACCCGAACTTTTTAAGGGTAAGTCAGGTCCGTACTTGCTGCTATTCTTGAAAAAATATAAACTTCGGCTTCTTTCTTTGAAATTCTCAACTGATGAAGCAGAAATTCGTATTGGAAAAAAATGATCACAATCGATAATATCATAATGATATCAATAAGAAAAATCCGAGTTGAAATCTGTTTGATTATTATTTTACTCGTTCTTGATAAATATTCAAAATATAATTATTCTCAATGGAATATACAGATTATTCCTTGTACTTTCACTTACTTTCGGATTTTTAAAGCCTCGATTAATTTTAATATTCTTAGCTCGTAGCAATTTGTCTTCAGAGTTTAATTATTTTTTTTCAATTAAGTTGTTCCTCTTCGATTACAAAAATATGACTTCTTCAAATTATGAGTGGCAAATTTCGATGTAGGTGGACAACAACATTTAAGAGATTATCTTATTGTATTCTATTTCGGCCTAAGCTTTGTACAAGGAAATATCTAATACTTTCTCGATACGAACCTGAGTATTTCTTGAAGTTTGTTAGTCCCTCTGTGAGCCGTTCAGGTAATATAAGCTGTCCCAAAATTCATTGTGTATTTCGAAGACCATCCATTACCTTGATATTCTTTATCTGAATATTTTGTGTAAAGTATTGTGTTCTTAATTAAGGTGTTGAGGAGTTTAATTATTTCAACAGCCCTAAAGTCCTTCAGAGAATTCTCTTTTCAATTCTAGACCTGGTTAAATGAAGAAAATATATATAGAGTTTTTTTTCAAGTATAACAGCAAATTAATATATAAAATCATTGCTTGTACGATTTGCGATGAAACATTGTCGATTTATTGCTTGTACTTCCGGGAAGGTTATGGGATTGGTAGAATTAACTGGCAGTCAGTGGCGGCGCTTGAATTTGTTCGACGACCAAAATCATAAATTTTTCGGCGACAATTAAAATTTCGGGCATTTTAATGATGAAAGACAAAAAGGTTGAGCTTGTATTGAGCTGTATTGTTTACAGAATCTTTTGTGTTCACTTATTGGAATCCTTTGCGGGATTTATGTAAATTTGCGATTTATTTTATTTATTGATATACCTATCCCCAGCATTCACATAAATTTATTTTTGGAACAAAAACAGTCCGTTGAAAATCATGTTAATAGATGAATAACAATTCCATCAAATCGGACGTCTTAAAACTATATTAAAATATACGTTGGGATATTGATTTTTACACAATGTTGTTTACGTTATCATTTCAGGGACCAATTTCCACTCAATCGATAGTATAATACTTTTTATAGGCGCTCACTCCATTGACAGTGGATTATTTGCAGTAATGAACGCAATGGTGTACAGAACTTTTCTGTTTTCGTTTGCTTTATTTCCGTAATTTTAATAACAATTATATCTAGAATTTTTTTACTTGTATCATTGAGTATAAATATATTATATTAATACTCAATGCCTGTATAGATCATTTCGTTTTTCAGTAACCAAAACGTGAACTTTTTATTTTTGACTTTTTAGAAAGTTTGTGACTGTTAACATTCGTCTTTCTACCTCTTACAATTGTTTGAACCCAAGGTTTTCAGTAAAAATCATCGGGATAAAGGACAAAAGAAACCTGAAGATTTTGTCTGCGTTTCTTTCTTCTCAGAAACAACGATAACAACGTTACCTTTCAGCAAATTGTTTTGAAAATTGTCAACATCCCTTACATTCAAATTAATCTTCAACATATTTCGGAAATGTGATATTAATGATCACTATACCACTAATGAGAAGAGCAAATGTAATTTTGATAATCCACCATAAGGACACATCATTATCAACAATGTATTAATAGTTCTTTGGCTCTTTGAAATATGCTAAATTGCGAAAAACAATGAATTCATTGTAACTCCTTCAATATGTTTGTTTGAATCGGGACAAATAAAGATAATTTTTTAGTCATATGGATAAAGCTACAACGTTAATCATAGCGAAAATATCTGGGAAGAAATTCCCTTATCTTTAAAATTTGATCAAATATGAAAAGCTGAAAGTAACTTAAAACTGATAAACTTTTTTTGGAAAATATTTTTTTTATGCATAATAACTTAATTCCCTTGCATCTTTCTAATGAGTATCGGTGAGAAATGAAGTTATCTAGTAATAATATTTGAATATCTGGTGTATTTACAACGAGAAACCAATTCAATCGTCCTGATATGCTCACTTAATAATCCTGACCTTGCACTATTATTTGTTTTGATCTCTATAGAACTGTCCGCAACAATCATAAGTAATATTAATCAAATAATGGATAATTGGCGAAGTGAGGGGGCGAAAGATGACAATTTTTCAAGAAATTCCTACCTTGAAAATTTTCGACCAAATATCCATTTGGTTACACAACAATATTATACTTGAATATTAAAAAAAAATGAATGAATTCCAAGTCATCCGATTCAGTTTGAAGGTCAAACCATGAATTATCAGGAAGCAAGGGTATTTTTAGTCATTTATTATGATGAAAGAATAACATTAATTGAACATATTGATAAAACGTTTGGTATTCTCTTCAAAGTTAGAAATTAAATTCAATAAAATATAATCTCTTTGAATTATCCCAATCTGTTTCTTGGATGCAATAGTATAGCTTTTCAAACTCTTCGAACCATCATAACGGTTTCGTTCTTATTAGAACTCATCAGTACCACATATCTCTCTTCTATTCGTAGGATGAAGTACTGGCAATTGCTGAAAAGGTAGTGCTGAGAGTGGAGGATCTGGTCACGTGGATAACCATAGACGCAGAATGGACCTGGGGAAGATTAGCAAAGTGCAGCAAACAGATCAAAGAACCACCCGACGGGGAAGAGGGCGATGTAGGAGCAGTTTCTCTTTCGGAAAGCTCGTTAGATTTCTCCGATGTTGAGAAGGAAAAACAAGTTTTGAGTGAGTATTGAAATATTTTTTTTTTTATGATGTTCATTCACATATTTTTCTTCTGAATGCAACAGAAAATAAACAGTTAAACTCACTCAGGCAGTGCCAGAGCGTGCGTATATCTTCAGTTCAAACAAATTTGGCAGAATTATTTTATATAAACTCAATGTATGAACAAAAATCAAGTCGCTGATCTGGAAACAAGGACAAACATTCTTTATATTCTAGTTATATGGATCTATTAACTTGTGAATTGTAGCTCTACAATGATTCTTCAAGAAGAATTTTACTTTTGTTTGAAATAGTTAATTATGATATGAGTGTTAAAAGTGACGTTTTATTTCGTTAGTGAAAAAGTTTGTGAAATGAGCGGAGCGAATTGAACAATTTTACGAACAAAATAAATTACTTTTAACACAAATACCATACAATGTTTTTTGTACAACTTCCCTATTTTGATAATGAAACGAGCGAATTTGCAATGACAATAAACTTCAAAATGCATTTTAGTTTTCAAATAATCAAAAGGTTGTTGTGAATGGCAAACGTTGCCAACGTTATGATTACTAACAAATGAGAAAAGACGCTGTCATTTGAATTTCGTTCCTGTCCAATTTTCGTCTTGGGTTTTTAACTGGTTAATATGTTTGTCGAGAGTCCAATTATTAATAAAAGTGACGATTTGGTTGTTCTTTGGATATTGAAGAGTCTACAAGAAGAGCAAATCTGAAACTCCTACCTAAAAAATCTGTTCAGCAGTACGATATTGCATATAACAATTTCCTGGCCTGGTGTAAATTGAAAAATGTAGAAGGGAACTTCAGTGAAACTGTTTTCCTGGCATACTTAGAAGAAAAATAAAAAATATGGAGTTCATCAACTTTGTGGAGCAAATTTTCAATGATAAAGACAAGCGCCCTTGTTAAAAATGGTGTGATGTTAGTAAATATTTTAAGGTAATAGCATATTTGAAACGGAAAAGTGAAGGATATCGTCCCGAAAAATCGAAAATTCTCACTCGTGAACAAGTTGAAAAGTTTATAAAGGAGGCACCAGATGAGAAATACTTGATGGTTAAAGTTGCAACTATTTTCGGATTATTTGCATCCTGTCGGCGTGAAGAATTGTGTAATTCATCAGTGGAAGAAATCGAAATAACAAATAAATCATTGGTTATACCTACAACTTCCAAATACAAAAACGAAAGTCAGTCGTTCTTTCAGTATTATTAGGAAGTATGTAGACTATTTTCATAAGTACTCTGCACTGCGCCCTTCTGTCATCAAACATCGTCGTTTTTTTCCTGATATACATGAATAATAAATGCACTGCCAATCCAGTTGGTATTGATACATTTGGGAAAATTCCATCTATTGTTGCCGAATTTCTCAAACTGCCAGAACCAAAGTCAGGACACTGTTTTTGAAGATCCTCCGCTTCATTGCTAGCAGAATCAGGAGCAAATATTACGGATATAAAAAAACATGGTGGATGGAAGTCTACGACGGTAGCCGAGGGCTATGTTGATCATTCCATTGCATATAGAAATGTCATTGCTGAAAAAAATTCTCCCAACCTCAACAGATTTTGGATCATCATCATCCAGTATTGTACAAGTACTGATGGTGCTGAGAATTCTAATAATGTGTTGCAAAGCTCCCTAACGTCACAGGGCATTAATGTTAGTAATTGTTCTAGTTTTACGATTTAATATTAATGTTCATAAGTAATGATTGTTAAATATTGATAGTAAAAATTTGCAATTGCTGAATTTTTCTCATCTGATTTCATCATAAGAAAATGGAATGCTAAAAATATTTTTAACACTAATGTTAAAAATATTTTCAACACGCTTTTACGTAAACAATCAATTTTAACATTCTTTGCTGTCATTAGAAGTATCACTTTTAATGGCAGTAGTATAAAAAATATTTTGTTGGGTAGTGATTTTATTTCCATAGGAAGATAATTGTATATTCTTATAATATAATGAATATCCCTACTACTAGGTGGAAGTATCTACGACACTCCAATGTAAATAATCTTCTATACTCTAACTCGGTTCGATAGATCTATTATTTGGATGAATCGAACTACCGATTCCAGCAAAAGGTCTACTATTGGTACAATTGATCTACCGATTCTATTGACCTACATGCTCCATGATCTAATTCTACAACTTACAGACATTGTGATGCTAAAATTTTTCAATAATTTTTTTTTCAGGAAACGAGGGAGTAGATCTCGGCCCGTCCGTGGTGATCCTCAGCTACCCCAAGTACTGCCGGTACAGGGCCATGATGAGGCGATTGGAGGGGGTGGAAGACGAGTTCCTCAAGTACAACATAGTGAAAGCCCTGGGAGGTTTCCTATTCCGCGCGAAAAACACCAGGGTGATGTTCTGCAGGGACACTTTCGAATACCCAGACTTAGAGGGGCACGAATTGCTCTGCAACCACCTGGCCCCCAAGCTCAAGGGACGCCCCAGGGGCAAGCGGAAAAAAAGAAGTGTCTCCCAGGCTCTGAGAGCAACGAGTCTGAATGTTCGGTAGTGTCTTCTTTCACAGCTAAGGTGAGTTTTAAACTTCGTAATTTGAAACTATTATTATTATTATTATCAGAAGTTTTGAATCGAGGACTAGTCCCATTAGATTCAATTACAAAATAATATAACTGAATTGGTCGTATAAATTGTTGACTTGTTTATTCAATTTTCAGTCGAAAGCCTCCTCGGAGCCAGGTAATGCAAAGAATGGCTTCTGTTTGGACGGCTCTACGACTAGAAGAAGTACAAGGTCCTCGGATAGTAGTGATACTAAGGAGTTTTTGAAGAAGCTCACTTCGTTTATGAAGATGAAGAGAACACCCACTGGGCCGGACTCCTTGTTTGGGATCCAAAGAAAGTAAGTGGAAACAGAATTTTAGGAAATAGTTTAGTCAAATTTTCTATGACAATCCAATATGTAAATAACCTACTCAACTCTTCGATTGATCTATTATTTGAGTTAATCTACCTACCGATTCCTGCAAAAGCTCTACTGATTCTATTGATCTACCGATTCCATTGACCTACTTGCTGTGTGTAAATAACCTTCTCCACTTTAATTCGGTTCGATTGATCTACCTACCGATTCCGGTTCTATTGATCTACCGATTCTTTCGACCTACTTGCTCCATTGATCTAATTCTGTAACTTATAGACGCTGTTACTAGACATAAGGCAAAAATCTTTGTTCTGATGGTGACAATATTAAATTATACAGGGTTATTCACGAATATGGCTTTATAGAATATTTTTAGGAAAGACACAAGATTCAGGATTGAAATTCTAAAGGTTAGCTTCGAGTAAGAAGACGACTTCTCGTATATTTTTTTAAGGTTCTAGGACTTCCGGTTTTTCCGGAAGTGACAACAACTTACGTTTTTCAAACGGGAAGACCCATTTTTTTTTCATAAATAGATTCTCCATTCAGTTCTGACTGTTTTTGATTCCGAAAGTTTGAATTTTTCCGAGAAAATTCTCTTTCAAGAGGAAATAGGAAAAAAAATCTCAAAATTGAACTCTGTTGAAAAACGACAACTTCGAGGTTTTTTTATTAAAAATTGTCATTTTTGTGAATCTCTGAGAAAAAAGGCTGATGCTTTTTTTCCGATAGCGTGATTTTCAGAATATGATACAGGAGGTCACAAATTCTTTGTCAAAGTTAGAAGTGATGAAACATAAAAAAAATGTTTTTTTCAAAACATTTTCGAAATCTTCGTCGAAAAATAATAGGAGCATACGTCGAAAATACATCGAAAAGATAGGATTCCAATTTGAAAAAAACGATTTTTTTATTTTTCGTCACTTCTAATTTTGACAAAGAATTTGTGACCTCCTGTATCATATTCTGAAAATCACGCTATCGGAAAAGAAGCATCAGCCTTTCTTCTTCGGGGATTTCAAAAATGAGAATTTTCAATGAAAAAACCTCGAAGTTGTCTGTATTTCAACAGTGTTCAATTTTGAGATTTTTTTCGTATTTCCTCATTTAAAGATAATTTTCTCGGGAAAATTCAAACTTTTGGAATCAAAAAGACTCAGAATTCAATAGAGAATCTATTTATGCAATAAAAAATGGGTCTTCCCATTTGAAAAACGAAAGTTGATGTCACTTCCGGAAAAATCAAATCAAAAAATGTACGAGAAGTCTTCTTCTTACTTGAAGCTCACCTTTAGAATTTCAATCCTGAATTTTGTGTCTTTCCTAAAAATATTCTATAGAGCCATATTCGTGAATAACCCTGTATAAGATAAAAATTCATCTTTCCCAAACAATAAGTACCAATATTTATTTGGATGTTTTCGGTTGAATTTTGTTGAAAATTCTCAATATTTCCAGTTGATCTACACGACTTCTATACAAAAGTACAAAAGATGGGAGGATACGACTCAGTGACTTCGAATCGTCTTTGGAAAAATATTTCGGACGACATTAGTGGTCAACCAAATTCCAGTGCAGCCACAGTCATCAAGAGACACTATGAAAGGTAAATCATCTCGCATTATATGTCAATTGTTGAACTACACTTTTCATTCAAAAGTTTTTTTCAATTTTAAAATTGAATTTCTTCCTTTTTTTTTAAGGTTCTTGTTGCCGTATGAACGTCATGTTAGAGGAGAAGAATACAAGCCACTACCTGTTTCCGAAAGGAGAAGACTGAAATCGAAATCGGCCAACAATGGAAGTCCATCTGAAGTCAACAATGAGGTAGATAGGAACGTTCCCCTTTGTTCTACTTCTATCGAAAAATCACCTTCACCAAAATCAACAATCACCCAAAATTCAAAGGTGAGTAAAAACATAAAAAGTTTATTATCTTATTATTTTATCATGTTGATAACTACGTTATATTTATTTTCGATTCCTCTGTATTTTAAAATCAATTGCAGGAAACAATTGGAAATACAAAACAGGAGCCGAAAATTTCATCGTTGAGAAGCGTTAGAGTGAAACCTGAACGACAAAAGGACAAGTTTGCTAAAGTTGTAAAAATGGAGGAAATAAACTCCGATAAGGAAGGTCTTGAAATAATAAAATTAGAAAACAGAACTACAGATGTAACAAAAGTGGTGAAAGAAGAAACTAAACAAGACGATAAATTATCAGTGAAACTCGAGATTTCTAAGATTGAAGAAAGCTCAGTTGTAGCCGTCTCTCCAAGTACACAAAGAAACGATTCACCGCCTGTCGAATACGAGGATAAAAGTTTTTCGAACGATACCAAGGACATCTGTAAAAACAAGGATTTACTTGTAGTTAACGTGCCATCCAACTCGACATCTTCAGACGAAAATGATCAAAAAGTACCGAGTCTCGAGAATGTAAAACAAGAAACAGAGAAGACAAAATTAAATGCACGTTTTATAGACGAACTAAGAAAAGAGAAACTAGACATCTTGAAAGAAGGTGGGTTGGAAGTGACCCCAGTTCGTTCGGTTTCGAGCTCGAATATTGAAGCGAAAGAGTCCTCAATTCCTTCTACACCAGCCATCTTAGCTCCGAAGAGTGTGAAGAGCGACATTCAACAGATTTCGCAAGGTGTATCCATAAATATACCTCAGTCGTTGAATATCAGCAAAGTTACGGTGCCATCGGCAACGAAAAGTGCTTCGAAACTTGCGAATGTGTTTCCCTTCCCCGAGAAGACAGAGTCAACAACACCCCCAAAGGTAGTTCAGTCCAAATCGATCTATTCTTACTCCGAGAAAACCGTTTACGGAAACCCAAAAGACTGTTTAGTAAATAGCTTCTCTGTACATACACCCAAAGCTCCGGTGAATTTAATGAAACCCACCGGGGGCGACCTCCTCGATTTAACAGTGGCCAGTCCCCAGAAACCCTTCTTCGAAACTAGAGTCCCTAGCATTCCTTCGACAGCCACTTCGTCTTGTCACTTCAACAAGAATGTGATGAAAGCGGCCAATTTACCCATTTTCGAGGGTAGAAAATTGGGGTCGAACCTAGAAATCACCCTTGTCGACTCAAAGGATAAAGTGTCTTCTCCTTTCGCTAGGGAAGTTGAGGCTTCAAAACTGAAGAGTACGGATTACTCCATTTACAAAGTCCCGAATAAAATGGAGAATTCGAACAGTTACAAAGTGAAGAAATGCGAAGAGAACGGGGAATATATAAAACCGTCGACTTCTTTAAGCAACAGTAGGAGTAAAAGGTGCAGGGAAGAAAATCAAAGCAACCATACCGCTTCAAGTAATAAACGTCCTAGTAAAACAGAAAGTAACAACGCTGGTCAAAAAACTGCAGAAAATGCTGCTAACGCTAAATATTTCTCGCAAGGGGTTCAATTTCCCCACTATTTGTCGCAATTTTACGAAAGTAACAAGGGGTGAATCCGTATTTTCCCATGATTGATCCTCTCTTGTATTCGGCAGCACTGCAAAGTTTGTATCCGCAAGCGTCCACACCTTTACTTCAGTTCGGTTCGCAAGAACAACTGAAGTTTTATACCGAATTGATGGCGCAACAATCTAGGGCTTCATTCCCCTTCAGACTTCCCACAGATGAAGAATTTCCCAACAATACCAAAAACTAAGTGGAGGTACACGTTTTTTCGAAATAGAGGCCATTGAGGAAGTATTCAAGAGCACTAATCCGAAAAAGATATAGCGACTTTCAAAGTAAGTTTATATCGATACCATAACTACATTCGGAAAAATTTTTTTCAATTGAGTCATTTGAACTACTGGAAAAAACTGTATTTCAGTGAATCATATTCAAATCACTATGAACTTACATTGAGCAGGCTCTATTGATTTGGATGTTTAACAAATGTAAAATTACAAATGTCCCAAAGTAAAATTAACGACAACGTTAAATTGTGTCAACGCATCTTAAACAGATTTTGAATCTGGATGGTGGCAAGTGGCTCCTGAATGGACAAATAAAGTTCCAATGCAAACTTTGCGCAACAATAAAGTTTAAAAATCCGCTGGTTCTCACTGAGAGTTAGCGAAACCCTTGTATACAAAATTTTCCTTTAAAAATTTGAAATATATATTTGTAGATAGAAAAGAAAGTTTATTTTCTGTTATAAGAAGATCATTTTATTTTTTAGTATGTCATTTTGGATGATATTCTCATATTTTCGCACTGTTTTGTTTGTTATAAATCTCTTTAGCAAAAATCTAAAAAAATGCAGAATTTTATATTTCACATCTTCGAATATAGTGAAAATGTTGTCCGCGAGAGATTATTGCCCTCAAATAATTTGTTTTTTATTTTTTGTTGATGATTTCTGGATACAATAAGCGTATGGAAGAAAATGTGATATTACAAAAAATTGGGTCTCGTCTCTCTAGACAACATTAATTATATTTCCAAATATGTGAACTTCAACATACAATTAAAACCTTACAGAAAAAAGTATCACAGAAACAGTTTTCTTTTTTTTCCATTCTGTTTTTGAAAATTGGGTACTGAAGAGATCAATTTTGAATTGGAAAACCAGTATCGAAATTATTTAGGTATGAATTATTTTATCAAGTACCTGAAATCAATAAATCTCTGAGTCTGGTTTTTAAATCATTAATATAAAAATTTGAATATTGGTTTTTCAGTGATGTTAACACAGTCCAAATTTGATACGAAATTTCTGATTTCTCGCGTTCAACTTCATCTATTGCCTCCTTGTTTATGTTTTTGACTTATTTAACGTACTAAACGTTAGGCCAGGAAGAAATTTTTATCTGTGATTGTATTATAATATACCAAACATTTGTAACTTGTACAGGAATTCTATATTTTCTTGACATGGTCAAATACATTTCGTTCTGTAAATAACATTGTAAATAGATACCAATCACTTTCTTATTAACATTATATGTTAGTTCACTATGTTAAATCATTGCCATTATAAATAAATGAATAATATAAAAAATATACTGTTATGAAGGAAAGCGCGAACCTTACCTGACACATTTACATACAAGGCTATTCAAGAATATGGCTCTATAGAATCTTTTTAGGAAAGACACGAGAGTCAGGATTGAAATTCTAAGACCCATTTTTTAATGCATAAATAGATTCTCCATTGAATTCTTAGTCTTTTTGATTCCAAAAATTTGAATTTTCTTTAAATGAGGAAATACAAAAAAAATATATCAAAATTGAACTCTGTTGAAATACAGACAACTTCGAGGTTTTTTCATTAAAAATTCTCATTTATGAAAATCTCCAAGAAGAAAGGCTGATGCTTCTTTTCCGATAGCGTGATTTTCAGAATATGATACAGGAGGTCACAAATTCTTTGTCAAAGTTAGAAGTGACGAAAAATCGTTTTTTTGAAATTGAAACCCCATTTTTTCGAAATCTTCGTCAAAAAATAATAGGAGCATAAGTTCAAGACTTTTATCCCAGAATGAATATATCTCGAGATATTCAGGAAAAACGCTTTTGTCTTCAATTTTCAATCTCATTACGAATGTTTTTTTTACTGGAAAATAATTAGCGGTCAATTGAAATTTTTGAAATCCTGTTATCAAGAAAATATTTTCTATAGTTCAGACGAGTTAAGTTATTGAATTATCATCTGTAATGCGAGAGCAACAATTGTTTTAAAGTTCTCAATATATTAGTGAAATCATGTAACAATTTCATTACTGAAAATTCAAATTTTCCTACCATGACAAAAAAAAATTCTACAGAATAAGAATTTGCGGAAATTATCCTAAGCTTTAAAAAATAAAGAAAACTGAACTCGTCTGAACTAAAGAAAATATTTTCTTGATAACAGAGATTTCCAAAACTTTCACTTGCCGCTAATTATTTTCCAGTAGAAGAACACATTCTGAATGAGATTGAAAATTGAAGACAAAATTGTTTTCCTGAATATCTCGAAAAATATTCATTTTGGGATATAAGTCTTGGACATATGTTCCTATTATTTTTTGACGGAGATTTCGAGAATGCTTCGAAAAAATGGGGTTCTAATTTGAAAAAAACGATTTTTGATGTTTCGTCACTTCTAACTTTGACAAAGAATTGTGACCTCCTGTATCATATTCTGAAAATTACGCTATCAGAAAAGAAGCATCAGACTTTCTTCTCGGAGATTCTCAAAAATGAGAATTTTTAATGAAAAAATCTCGAAGTTGTCTATATTTCAACAGAGTTCAATTTTGAGATTTTTTTCGTATTTCCTCATTTATAGAGAATTTTCTCGGGAAAATTGAAACTTTTGGAATCAGAAAGACTCAGAATTCAATAGAGAATCTATTTATGCAAAAAAATGGCTCTTCCCATTTGGAAAAAGAAAGTTGTTGTCACTTCTCAACCTTCAAAAAATATACGAGAAGTCGTCTTCTTACTTTAGAATTTCAATCCTGAATCTTGTGTCTTTCCTGTAAATATTCCATAGATCCATATTCGTGAATAACCCTGTATAATTTGGAACTCCTTGATTGTTTGTTTAAAATGGTTCTTTTTTTACTTTAGCCGTAATATTAATTTATGAATGAATTCGAATAATTGATTATTTGAGTTATGAATGGGTTTTCCTTTCTATAGGAGGGAAGACACAGAAACTCCATTATGAAATACTTCAATTTTTTTTCAAAATGTCACAAAATTACCGATAATTCTGAATGATGAACTTTTATCAATATTTTTTTAATATTTACAGGATATCATATTAAATTAAGATTAAAATAAAATTACAAAATAGTATCGTTAGCTTGCTCCAACACTGCTCCGCTATACGCCAGGTCCCAGTAATGTTCCACTTTATGTTTTTTGAAATGTTCCCTGGCCATCCTTTCAGTCGGACAAACTTTGAATTTCACCTCTCCGAAATTCCTCTGCTTGCTCGTTCCTTCCCATACCAAAACGCATTTATTGGGGACTTCGTGACCGTCGGGGTCTTTTACTAAATCTTCCTCCCATTTTATACGGTTCAGCATCAACCTGGACACAATTAAGTAAGTATTAAACATTTACACAATACGAACTTCAATTCGATTTGAAAAAAATTTAATAGGAGAATTTCTCTCACCTCTTGTACTTCTTCTGTTGTTTGGGTCCCCCTTCGACAACCACAACACAACAATCTCGATAGAGCATCACGGTGCCAGTCATGAAGAGTTGTTTAGCGTTGGTTTCAACTTTGAATTTTTTAGAAGCAAGTTCGTGTAAATCTTTGATTCTATAAACAGCAACTTGAACACCAAGCGTAGTATCTTCTTTCAATTTTTTCACCTATAAATAAGAATCTTTTTAAGCCAACGCATATTTTGGATTCAAATACTCTAAGGTACGCTTTATAATCTTTGTTTTACCTTCTTTTCTCTTCTTTGTTCAGTTGTTAGCTTTCGTTGGTTGTTAGCGTCTTCGTGAGCTTTTTGCCTCTTGGCCATTTGTTCCCTTACGTGAGCCTCAATTTTCGTTGGGTCTTGTACAGCTTCGTTTCCAAGAGCTCGCATCAAATTTGAAATACGCAATTTTGGTTCTGGAGGAGGTTCTAATCCTAATCTAATTTTTTCTTGCTCTTCTTTCCACATTTCCCTCCTGTTTTGTCTTCGTAACTTCTTCCTTTCTTTTTTAGTCAAGAAGACGGGCATGTAAACAGGCTTGATAGGATCGGCTATAATAAACAATAAAAAAGAGATTATTTTTTTTATTTCCGAGTTTAAAGTAATCGAAGAGTCAAAATAATTGTTTATTTACTCACTTGGACACCTCATCTGGGTTGGATGCTCCACCAAAGTATTAATGGATATTTCTTTTATGGCGATCCTATCTCCCTTCATTGTATCTAAATTATCTTCCAGAATTACCGAATCCCACCATTCCATTTGAGGGATTTCTTCGCAAGCACCTTCGGACTTAGCAATCAAAGCCAATTTTGTTGCAGAGGATATACCTGTTTTCTTTGCAATTTGCGAGATTTCATTTTGCAGTTTTTCGAGTTGAGCCTAAAAAAATATCACCACATTTTTTTACCATTTTAAATTGTGCTGGATTAAGCGTTACCTTCATTCTTAACTTTCAGCCATCTGTTGGAATTTACCTGGTTCGTGAAACCTCAAAGCACGTTTTGTACGAAGAGCAGGTTTGACACTAAGTCGAGCATCGATGTATTTACTTTCTCCGCTATCTTCTTGGACTTTGTCATGGTTCTGGGATTTATTGAATTGTTCACGTTTTTGAGCCCTAATGTTTGCTTTCAGTGTAGGTACTACATGGGTCAACTGAACGGCTTTACCTACATAAGATCAAGGAATTAGATTTTTGAAAAACAGAATTAACAAGAAAATTTTTTTTTATGAAATTCAATGCAAAAACCTTTAGTTAAAATAAATAAACACTTCTTACCAGATTTATCAACAGTCCTTCCTTCCTCATCAAGAATGAGTGGCGTAGGTTTATTAGATGGGACAGGGATTTGAATAACATTTCCCAAAATTCCCGAAGAAAGTTTATTTTTAATTTGAGCTTGTAGCTGGGCTATTTTCCTAGCCTTGTCTGCTTCACCTCTATTCAGCAGTCCCATAGGGATTCCATAAATACTTGGTGTTGGAATAGCTATATTCGATATATTCACGTTGGTTTTCGGTGCCAAATCCAAAATTTTCTTATCACCATTTGATTTATTATCCCTATCTTTGTGCCGAGATTGATCTGAGTCAAACCTACTCTCCCTTTCTCTCCCTCTATCCCTTTCTTCGTGTCTAGAACTAGAGGATTTGCTCTTCTTCGAATCTCTCTCTGTGGTATCATCTCGAGATCGTTTCTTCGAGCTATATGAGGATCTCAAATCTTCTACTAAATCAAATATTTTATCGCCAAGTTTCAACGCTTTTTTGCTATCAACATAAGATGAAAGTTTATCAATAGTTTTGCGTTTATCATAACCTGAGTTTAAACAATGTACTGCGGTACTGACCAATGAAGAATCCTTTTCTCCAAGAATTTTATAAACGGCTCTATCAATCGAGGGTCGTAAATCATCAATGTCTCTCCTGCTTAAATGAGACATAACTGGAATTCAAATAAAACTATATTTGCTTCTGAGTGATTTTTGATTTATCAACAAAATGCCAACAGCACGAAACACCAACAAAATCATCAATCGAAATTTTTCGTTTAGAAATCCAGGTTATGCTTCATAGAAATACAAATGTCAAATATGACAGATGACAGTAATCAAAGAATTTTATTCAGGGTAAAGAATAAACTATTCTTTTTCTTCCGTTAATGGAACAGCAATAAACTACCAAGAAACGAAAAATAATCTAAGATCTGCATATCAAAGATTAGAGATGTATTTAATCTTTACTAGATATATTAATCTTTTATTTGTTTCTATTTAAAATGCGTATGTTTTCATGTTGGCAACAATGTTCAATTATGACGTAGTAGGCGTCCGCCATTTCTTTTTCAAACAAATCAAATACGATTACGAACAATTTTTCTGTCTTTTCGTTCCGATTAATGAACAAGAATAGACATAGCGGAGCAATTTTATTTAGTGCATAATCCGTGTATCATTTTATATCAATTTTGATGAAAATGAGGAGAGACCAAGGTGACGACGTAAGTATTTCTATCTCTAAGGTGTGTTTATCGTAATCAGATTGATTTTCTTATAAGAAATTGACATTTTGTATTTCCCATCGACATCTTGATTTTAATATGTTTTGAAGAATTGGCCAAGCAATACTAACACGTTTCTTTCTTGTAAAACATTCCTAGTTTTTTTGAATCACAGATTGAAGTTTTTTTACCACAGAAGCTAACAAAGATTCTATTCGGCGTCGCCATTTCATTTGATGTTTTACAAACACAGATGTTCATGAAATAATCAATAATTAATACATGGAATTTAATTTCAGGATGGCAAAGAGCCAGAACAATTCAGAAAACTTTTTATTGGAGGATTAGACTACCGTACAACAGACGACTCCCTCAAAAAACATTTTGAACAATGGGGCGATATTGTGGATGTTGTAGTTATGAAAGACCCTACTACGAAAAGATCGCGGGGCTTTGGATTCATTACGTACTCCAGGGCCCATATGGTTGACGATGCACAGAATGCTCGACCTCATCGAGTGGATGGAAGGGTTGTTGAACCTAAGAGAGCGGTACCAAGACAAGGTAGAAAAAACTTTTTAAATTCATTAATTTGATGAACTAATTTAATTTCATTTAATTGAAGAGATTGGTCGTCCTGAGGCTGGAGCAACAGTGAAAAAATTGTTTGTTGGTGGTTTGAAAGACGATGTCGAAGAGGAAGACTTGCGGGAACATTTCAAAACATTTGGAACCATTTTGTCCGTTACTATTGTGGCAGATAAAGAGACTGGAAAGAAGAGGGGCTTCGGCTTCATTGAATTTGAGGATTACGATTCAGTGGATAAAATTTGTTGTAAGTATCAAGCGAAGGAAATTCTGTTATTCAATAACCTAATTGGTTGATTAATTTTTTTTAGTGCAAAGACACCATTCCATCAAAGGGAAACACATCGATGTGAAAAAGGCTCTCAGTAAATCTGAGATGGACAGAGCCGGGCCAGGAAGTGGTGGTGGTGGTGGCGGGGGCCCCAGAGGAGGCAGAGGGGGACCTAGAGGTAACCAGGGTGGTGGAAATTGGAGCCGAGGCCCCGGAGGAGATTGGTCAGGTAGTAGACAACAATCGCAAGGTAGGAGCTCTTTTTTTGTTGCTTGCTATGATTCCTTTCCGAATTGCACTCTTTTTAGATATCTTTTTCGGTTAAAATGGGAACTATTGTATTTGCTGTATAATATTTAGGCTTTGCTTCAATTTTTTTGGTTAAAATGAAAAAACTATACAATTTCTCTAATAAAAAGAAACCATCAAACTGTTTGGTATTTGATTTTTCATGATTTTTGAAATAATTAAATGAGTTTTCATTTCTATCAAAAAAGCCGGATAGAATATCAAAATTTTTGTTAAATAAAGGTGACTTGTGGGAAGTTGAAGGATTTTTCTTAAGTCTGACAACCATTTTTACTTTCTGATGCCTGAAGTTATGAACTAAGGGCCAGTTTCATAATAAACCCCTAAAGTACACTTTAGTTAAAGTGCACTTCAGCTAAAGCCCACTTTAAAAGTCCACCCGATTTCATAATGAAATTAAATGGGACTTTACGTAAAGGAGACTAAAATGGGCAGTTGCAGTTGTATTTAACCACAGCCATCTTGAAATTGAAGGAGGATATGTTATTTTCATGTCATGTGGATATAACGTTCAGGTTCAAATTTAAAATATACACCTAGAAATTTGGGGAAAATACCAATCCCAAACTGAATATTACAAAAAAAATGGAAAAGGGAGCATTGCCTCAGATTAACATCATTAGATTTAGAAATCGAAATAGGAAAAAAAATTGAATAAACATAATCTTTGAATTAGCATATATTTTCACCAATTACATCAGCGTAATATAGCAAAATGACCTGTTATGATTGAATTTTTAACGTGTTTCCCATTGACTGCATCTGCATAAATTTTTTAATTATCACCTAATTCCTTTTCAAAATTATTGATGGGAAACATGTCACTGATATCAATTCCAACACTGCAGTTGCAACCACAATGAGCCGTATGGTGTCTAATTGTAGTCTCATTTCGAAATTGGACATCTACGTTTCCATACTCTCATTTTCGTATTCTCATTCCACTTGTAAAAGTTGATTTCAAAATAAAACACAACATAACTAACCTCAAATGAATTGACAGTTTGAACACGAGAGGTTAGGAATTCAGGGCTAAAGGATACTTTAGCTGCTAAAGTCCCGAAATTGGGGCTTTAAATATAAAGTGGCTTTAAGAAAGTTGAATGTGTTATGAAACCGAAATATTGAACTTAAAGGAGCTTTAAAATTGAAGGGACTTTGAAACTGATTATGAAACTGGCCCTAAATGAAATATAATTCTTATTTTCCAACATTACCTACTCTTTGCAATGATTCTTTCTTTTTTTTTGTTCCATTCCGCTTGCTTTGGCATTGCCTTCAACTTGCTTGTTTATTAATGTTTCGTCATGGTCTATCTAATGGTAATGAAAATGTTCATGGTCTTTCAGGAGGGTACAACGGAGGCGCGTGGGCAAGCAGTCCCTGGGATAACCAACAGCAGAACAGTTGGGGTGGTTCGAATTCGGCTGGAGGTGGTTACAACACCGGCCCTAATGATTGGAGCCAGGAAGGAGACTTCGGAAACTACAACCAAGGTGGCTACGGTGGTGGAGCTGTGAGGAACAACTACCATCAGAACAGATCTGCGCCATACGGTGAGTGTGCAAGAGTAAAATTTTATAAATGTCGAAATTCCTTATGACTTTACGAAATGAGAAAATGGCATATCAGATTTTCATGGGGGTGCCACTAGAGTGTAGAGAATTTGTTCCAGTAGGTTTTTTCGTGAAATTCATTTCGATAAAATGAAGAAATACCCAACAATATCGATTTTTCGCTAACAAATCTTGCATGAACCGCAAAAAACGCTATATTTTGGTTTCTCTAAGACAATCGCCTGACTCTATGGGCTATATTGGTTATGGAGGTTGGGAAACAGGTCGGGATCTTTCAGAAAAAACACTGAGTTGATTACTCCTTGTCATATTGTTGTCACTAGAGCGTTTCAAAGTAAACTCGAAAATGAAAAATGCAAAAATTTCATCATCGTTTCTCTCGAAAACTATGGCAGATATTTTCAATTTTTGTATGAAAATGTAGGTTTTCGAAGTCGATTGATTCGATAAGAAGAAAAAAGTTGCAGTTTTCGCGATTTTAAAATTTTTCACCTGCAAAATGAGAATTTTTGAAATTTTGGAAATTTCAAAGCTGCATATCTCGACCAATTGGCTGCGGATCGAGGTGGGGTTTGCAGATTGGGGATCAGCGATGGGGACACTTTCCCCCTAGCACAAAAAATCGCAATCGAAAATTTCGAAATTTTTGCCGAAAAAATCCAAAGGGGTAGACCCCCCCAAAAACGCTATATTTTGATTTCTCTAAGACAATCGCCTGACTCTAGGGGCTATTTTGGTTATGGAGGTTTGGAAACCGGTCGGGATCTTTCAGAAAAAACACTGAGTTGATTACTCCTTGTCATATTGTTGTCACTAGAGCGTTTCAAAGTAAACTCGAAAATGAAATATGCAAAAATTTCATCATCGTTTCTCTCGAAAACTATGGCAGATATTTTCAATTTTTGTATGAAAATGTAGGTTTTCGAAGTCGATTGATTCGATAAGAAGAAAAAAGTTGCAGTTTTCGCGATTTTAAAATTTTTCACCTGCAAAATGAGAATTTTTGAAATTTTGGAAATTTCAAAGCTGCATATCTCGACCAATTGGCTGCGGATCGAGGTGGGGTTTGCAGATTGGGGATCAGCGATGGGGACACTTTCCCCCTAGCACAAAAAATCGCAATCGAAAATTTCGAAATTTTGGCCGAAAAAATCCAAGGGGTAGACCCCCCCAAAAACGCTATATTTTGATTTCTCTAAAACAATCGCCTGACTCTATGGGCTATTTTGGTTATGGAGATTTGGAAACCGGTCGGGATCTTTCAGAAAAAACACCGAGTTGATTACTCCTTGTCATATTGTTGTCACTAGAGCGTTTCAAAGTAAACTCGAAAATGAAAAATGCAAAAATTTCATCATCGTTTCTCTCGAAAACTATGGCAGATATTTTCAATTTTTGTATGAAAATGTAGGTTTTCGAAGTCGATTGATTCGATAAGAAGAAAAAAGTTGCAGTTTTCGCGATTTTAAAATTTTTCACCTGCAAAATGAGATTTTTGAAATTTTGGAAATTTCAAAGCTGCATATCTCGACCAATTGGCTGCGGATCGAGGTGGGGTTTGCAGATTGGGGATCAGCGATGGGGACACTTTCCCCCTAGCACAAAAAATCGCAATCGAAAATTTCGAAATTTTGGCCGAAAAAATCCAAAGGGGTAGACCCCCCCAAAAACGCTATATTTTGATTTCTCTAAAACAATCGCCTGACTCTTTGGGCTATTTTGGTTATGGAGATTTGGAAACCGGTCGGGATCTTTCAGAAAAAACACCGAGTTGATTACTCCTTGTCATATTGTTGTCACTAGAGCGTTTCAAAGTAAACTCGAAAATGAAAAATGCAAAAATTTCATCATCGTTTCTCTCGAAAACTATGGCAGATGTTTTCAATTTTTGTATGAAAATGTAGGTTTTCGAAGTCGATTGATTCGATAAGAAGAAAAAAGTTGCAGTTTTCGCGATTTGAAAATTTTTCACCTGCAAAATGAGAATTTTTGAAATTTTGGAAATTTCAAAGCTGCATATCTCGACCAATTGGCTGCGGATCGAGGTGGGGTTTGCAGATTGGGGATCAGCGATGGGGACACTTTCCCCCTAGCACAAAAAATCGCAATCGAAAATTTCGAAATTTTTGCCGAAAAAATCCAAAGGGGTAGACCCCCCCAAAAACGCTATATTTTGATTTCTCTAAAACAATCGCCTGACTCTATGGGCTATTTTGGTTATGGAGATTTGGAAACCGGTCGAGATCTTTCAGAAAAAACACTGAGTTGATTACTCCTTGTCATATTGTTGTCACTAGAGCGTTTCAAAGTAAACTCGAAAATGAAAAATGCAAAAATTTCATCATCGTTTCTCTCGAAAACTATGGCAGATATTTTCAATTTTTGTATGAAAATGTAGGTTTTCGAAGTCGATTGATTCGATAAGAAGAAAAAAGTTGCAGTTTTCGCGATTTTAAAATTTTTCACCTGCAAAATGAGAATTTTTGAAATTTTGGAAATTTCAAAGCTGCATATCTCGACCAATTGGCTGCGGATCGAGGTGGGGTTTGCAGATTGGGGATCAGCGATGGGGACACTTTCCCCCTAGCACAAAAAATCGCAATCGAAAATTTCGAAATTTTTGCCGAAAAAATCCAAAGGGGTAGACCCCCCAAAAACGCTATATTTTGATTTCTCTAAGACAATCGCCTGACTCTAGGGGCTATTTTGGTTATGGAGGTTTGGAAACCGGTCGGGATCTTTCAGAAAAAACACTGAGTTGATTACTCCTTGTCATATTGTTGTCACTAGAGCGTTTCAAAGTAAACTCGAAAATGAAATATGCAAAAATTTCATCATCGTTTCTCTCGAAAACTATGGCAGATATTTTCAATTTTTGTATGAAAATGTAGGTTTTCGAAGTCGATTGATTCGATAAGAAGAAAAAAGTTGCAGTTTTCGCGATTTTAAAATTTTTTCACCTGCAAAATGAGAATTTTTGAAATTTTGGAAATTTCAAAGCTGCATATCTCGACCAATTGGCTGCGGATCGAGGTGGGTTTGCAGATTGGGGATCAGCGATGGGGACACTTTCCCCCTAGCACAAAAAATCGCAATCGAAAATTTCGAAATTTTGGCCGAAAAAATCCAAAGGGGTAGACCCCCCCCAAAAACGCTATATTTTGATTTCTCTAAAACAATCGCCTGACTCTATGGGCTATTTTGGTTATGGAGATTTGAAACCGGTCGGGATCTTTCAGAAAAAACACCGAGTTGATTACTCCTTGTCATATTGTTGTCACTAGAGCGTTTCAAACTAAACTCGAAAATGAAAAATGCAAAAATTTCATCATCGTTTCTCTCGAAAACTATGGCAGATATTTTCAATTTTTGTATGAAAATGTAGGTTTTCGAAGTCGATTGATTCGATAAGAAGAAAAAAGTTGCAGTTTTCGCGATTTGAAAATTTTTCACCTGCAAAATGAGAATTTTTGAAATTTTGGAAATTTCAAAGCTGCATATCTCGACCAATTGGCTGCGGATCGAGGTGAGGTTTGCAGATTGGGGATCAGCGATGGGGACACTTTCCCCCTAGCACAAAAAATCGCAATCGAAAATTTCGAATTTTTTGCCGAAAAAATCCAAAGGGGTAGACCCCCCAAAAACGCTATATTTTGATTTCTCTAAAACAATCGCCTGACTCTATGGGCTATTTTGGTTATGGAGATTTGGAAACCGGTCGGGATCTTTCAGAAAAAACACCGAGTTGATTACTCCTTGTCATATTGTTGTCACTAGAGCGTTTCAAAGTAAACTCGAAAATGAAAAATGCAAAAATTTCATCATCGTTTCTCTCGAAAACTATGGCAGATATTTTCAATTTTTGTATGAAAATGTAGGTTTTCGAAGTCGATTGATTCGATAAGAAGAAAAAAGTTGCAGTTTTCGCGATTTTAAAATTTTTCACCTGCAAAATGAGAATTTTTGAAATTTTGGAAATTTCAAAGCTGCATATCTCGACCAATTGGCTGCGGATCGAGGTGGGGTTTGCAGATTGGGGATCAGCGATGGGGACACTTTCCCCCTAGCACAAAAAATCGCAATCGAAAATTTCGAAATTTTGGCCGAAAAAATCCAAAGGGGTAGACCCCCCCAAAAACGCTATATTTTGATTTCTCTAAAACAATCGCCTGACTCTTTGGGCTATTTTGGTTATGGAGATTTGGAAACTGGTCGGGATCTTTCAGAAAAAACACCGAGTTGATTACTCCTTGTCATATTGTTGTCACTAGAGCGTTTCAAAGTAAACTCGAAAATGAAAAATGCAAAAATTTCATCATCGTTTCTCTCGAAAACTATGGCAGATATTTTCAATTTTTGTATGAAAATGTAGGTTTTCGAAGTCGATTGATTCGATAAGAAGAAAAAAGTTGCAGTTTTCGCGATTTTAAAATTTTTCACCTGCAAAATGAGAATTTTTGAAATTTTGGAAATTTCAAAGCTGCATATCTCGACCAATTGGCTGCGGATCGAGGTGGGGTTTGCAGATTGGGATCAGCGATGGGGACACTTTCCCCCTAGCACAAAAAATCGCAATCGAAAATTTCGAAATTTTTGCCGAAAAAATCCAAAGGGGTAGACCCCCCCAAAAACGCTATATTTTGATTTCTCTAAAACAATCGCCTGACTCTATGGGCTATTTTGGTTATGGAGATTTGGAAACCGGTCGAGATCTTTCAGAAAAAACACTGAGTTGATTACTCCTTGTCATATTGTTGTCACTAGAGCGTTTCAAAGTAAACACGAAAATGAAAAATGCAAAAATTTCATCATCGTTTCTCTCGAAAACTATGGCAGATATTTTCAATTTTTGTATGAAAATTTAGGTTTTCGAAGTCGATTGATTCGATAAGAAGAAAAAAGTTGCAGTTTTCGCGATTTTAAAATTTTTCATCTGCAAAATGAGAATTTTTGAAATTTTGGAAATTTCAAAGCTGCATATCTCGACCAATTGGCTGCGGATCGAGGTGGGGTTTGCAGATTGGAGATCAGCGATGGGGACACTTTCCCCTAGCACAAAAAATCGCAATCGAAAATTTCGAAATTTTTGCCGAAAAAATCCAAAGGGGTAGACCCCCCCAAAAACGCTATATTTTGATTTCTCTAAAACAATCGCCTGACTCTATGGGCTATTTTGGTTATGGAGATTTGGAAACCGGTCGGGATCTTTCAGAAAAAACACTGAGTTGATTACTCCTTGTCATATTGTTGTCACTAGAGCGTTTCAAAGTAAACTCGAAAATGAAAAATGCAAAAATTTCATCATCGTTTCTCTCGAAAACTATGGCAGATATTTTCAATTTTTGTATGAAAATTTAGGTTTTCGAAGTCGATTGATTCGATAAGAAGAAAAAAGTTGCAGTTTTCGCGATTTTAAAATTTTTCATCTGCAAAATGAGAATTTTTGAAATTTTGGAAATTTCAAAGCTGCATATCTCGACTAATTGGCTGCGGATCGAGGTGGGGTTTGCAGATTGGAGATCAGCGATGGGGACACTTTCCCCCTAGCACAAAAAATCGCAATCGAAAATTTCGAAATTTTTGCCGAAATCAATGCGATCCTTATCTGCGTTATGTACTCCTCATGAAAAATGCTCTTTACAGTTTAGTTTTATAACGGATATTTCGCTAGATTTGACAAGTTGAACTAATACGAATTTAATAAAAAATCTACTGGGATAGCAATAATCAGCTACTTCATTTTTTTCAGGAAATCCTGGCTACGGTGGTGGTTACAACCAAGGCAGTAACATGAGTGGTGGTAACATGGGAGGTAACAGGAGATTCTAAAACGTAAGTTTTAGACTTCTGATGCGAATTTTAAATTAATTTAATTTATATGATAGGTATGCCCGGGGCAACGCATTACTCCGATGTACTCACGAGCCGAACCTTAATGATTAAATGTCTACAGTAATTAAGTTTCTTCAAGGGTCGTCTATTTTACGTTCAATTATCAATAATAAACTTTTGGTAATGTCACACCTAGTTGTGTTAGTTAAAATTTTTTGTCACCGTCGTTCTTGTGCTAGATTCTAGGTTTATTATCACAGTTTGTAATTAATTTATTGAATGATGAATAAAGGAGTTCGAATTTTATTTGAGGAAGGTTTATTTTAGGTTAGGTTCTCTACTTTTTCTGGAGTTGGTCAAATGCACAACTTTTTCGAAATGTCTCAGAATATGTTGAACACTTTTCTTGTAAACTAAAGTGCATACATATAAATGATAGGTTTTTTTTTCACAGATCTGCAATGTTTCTTTTTTTTTTCTGACATTAATAAAAAGTATTTATGTATTTTAATTCTCTCTTATGCGCTACACTTTCAGTTGCGATCGACTGGCTATTATGTGCAGATTAGGTTAACTTAAATTACAGGATAAATGAAATTTCCATAGGTTTTTCTTCGTCATCTTATAGATGAGAAAATTTTATAGGTCAGTTCAATATTGTTGCATTTTCTATTTGATTAGTTATTCAGAAAACTCTTATCCTATGTCCAATTCTCGTAATGCAAGAATTTGTCGTGGTGTCTTGTGTTAGATTTCCTTCCTCTTGATAGGATTCCCCTTTTATCGAACATATAATTCGCCTCCTTTAAATAAATTTACTTACAAAACTTTTCTTCATAAATACGTCTGCCAATTTTCCGTCTTTTCGATAGAGAGAATCTTAAAATATTTTATTTTCCAAGTCAACATTCCCTTTGAAAAGTCTCAAGAGTGCTTTCAGTTTTAGAATCCCATAAACAAGGTCGATGCCATTATTGAGTTCGAATAGAGAAGAAACAACATTTATCCAATTTGTCCATTACGAGTTGCAAGATTGTCTGGCTGTGTCCCCCTTTTTGAGTGTCCGATAACTTTGAGGCAATCTTGAATATGTGAAGATGAACGTTCAGAGTAAGTTATTATGACGATAAAAAAGGTTCAATTTAAATATCGTCGAAGTATCCCTAGTTCAATTTTAGCATCGATGTTCTAACTTTAGTAGCCAGTATTAACACTAAATTTTCTGAGGTAGAACTGACAGAAATGTAGTTTGTTGATCGTATTTTTCTGAGTAAATCTGAGTCCTCAGGGTTGTATATTGACTCGAAAACATTAAATGACCCTTATACAGAAAGATTTTTGGACCTAAAATGAGGTTTGTTATAAGATCATTAACGAACAACTTTAATTAACGTTATTAGAACGTTTTCACTGACAGGTCGTTTCATTTTGACGATTAAAAAAATCTGTTTTAAAAGCGGTAGTGCTAGTTATGTGTAGGTGCAATTCTGAGAAACCACATTTTGACCTGCTCCAGAATGCTCTGAATAGATAGCGATTAGGTTTTCAGAATCAGGAGTAGGACAGAAAGGTGTCGATAGTTAAAACAGAAAATGAGTAGTGTTTCTATAATCAGGAAAGGAGAGGTTAATTAAAGTGATAGGCTGATCGGCAGTTAATCTAAGACTGACAGGTTATTTAGGTATGTATAGTTTTTATACTGATGTAGGTTCACATGAAATAACACAACACATGCAACACTGAAACAGTCTATTTAGCTCAGGTTTCTCTTACATAGAAAAGACGCTAGTGATTTGTGAGGTTAGATAGGCCTTTCGGACGGTTATTTTTATTTTGAATTGATCGTAACCTGGGTTAGGTAGTGTGTTAGGCGTTTGTTGGAGAATTTGCATTCAGATTTATCTCAAATGTCCCAAGACTTCAGAGGGTTCAGTTCATATAACTGTAAAACTATTAGCTTCAAGATAAAATGCATTTCATTAACAAGAGAGATAAAGTAGAAGGGACATAAAAATGGAGGTATTTGATATTTTAAGGTACACAGAATGACTGGCATATAGTAAAAGATCATATCTTCTCTAGTTGTGTTATATTTTAAATTCCTTATATTTTGTATAGTTTTAAAATTTTTGTCGATGAACATTTTTGAAATAATTGATGCACCCCAGCAATTTTTCTATTTCAATGTGGTTGCACCTGTTTGAAAACTTCCTGTGAACGTCTGATCTCACTCTTAAGTAATATTTTCGCAAACTCAAAACTATTCATCGAAGGAAAGTTTCTTTATCGAATGCAAATTCTCTGAAGAGTATCAATATTGCTGTTGTTAAATGTCTATGAATTTTTCGAAACTTTATTTATCACATGTACTAATTTTGTTTTGTTTTATTGGTCCAGTGCCACTGGTCTCAATCATTCTCTTCACTGGTGAGTATTGACCAGCTGGGAACGTGTAAGTAAAAATGAATGGATTATCGTACTATTTTATGGAAAGTGGACTAGTCAGAATTGTTATTACAGTTTTTATATTTTTATACTTATATTTAAATTTTTATATAATATATTGTTGTTGCTTTCTAGAAATAAATTCGTTTTATTCTCATATTTGCATGTGATCTTTCAAAATATTTAAATTTTTAATCTCAACAGTTCAAAAAAAAATTTCTTCATTCTGTCCACCTTTCATATACAAGTAGGTTTTTCTCCTTAGTTATTTTATTTATTTTTTATGAGCCTTGAAGTCACATAAAAATATGGATTGAATATAACTTATTGAATTGCTTCCTGTGTTTTATTAACCTGAAAACCGTTGTAATATACTTGCACTATTTTCTCAATTCATTTAATTTCCTTTGGTCATTGGGAATCTCTCTCTCTCTTTGTGTACTTATTTCATTTATATCTTGCGAAGCTTGAAATATAAAAAGTGAGGGTGATTATTATAGCTCCAGAGGTATCTAGTTTCTGGGGTCCTTATATTTAAAAATTACAGACATTTGAGCAACATGAAATGTTCATAGATATAAACGCTCATGAAAACTATCAAGAATACGAAGAAAGAAATCTGTTTCTGAAAAAATAATGGAAACCCTGGATAAAATTAAAAATTTAGCAGCAAGAGAAGTTTTGGACCGAACATTCTTTTAATTCAAGGCAACGAAATTTTTTATGGCTACCTTTGCGTCACCGATTATGGAATTTCAGGTAAGTAATTTATAAATAGAAGATACTACAAGTGACGACACTCTTCAAGTGATATGTATGTGAAAATACCTATTCATTTATACAATTGTAGGCATTCATTCAGGTATTATTAATCACTTCTTTGTTCAAATTTGAGTCTGCCTGGGTGTGGAAAGAAAAAGTTAGTTTCATATATGAACATCTTTATTTTTGATGGTATAATAAAGTTTCCACAACATCGATTGTTGAAGCAGTAATAAAGTCCTTGAGACCAGCAGTAAACATTGAAATCTTTCAAAATTTACGAGTGAAAAATAATTTTCTCAGTCGATAAGAAAAATAAAAAAATATTGTCGTTGACGTTATCTCCTTTTTGCTGGTAAAAATTTTCATATAATTATAAAAACTTCATAATTAAAATACAATCTGGAATTGTCACTTAGAGTATTAGGAGTTGGCAAAATATTGTTCAGTAATTTTAACAATATTTACCAATTTGAACTTTTATATTTTGTCAAGAAAGTGTTTTTGGCAACCTTAAGGAAAAGATAATGATACATTATTAAGCTTGAGTATCAAAACACGTAAAGCATTTCTATAATCTTGTCATCCATTAATTTGCAGCAGATATTCTTCACAAAAGAATCAGGAGCACCATCTATAACACATGTAGGTATGTTACGATTATTTGAAAATTAAGGGTATAATAATTCATTGATGTTGATGGTTATCGAACCATTCTTTTATCCATACACAAATATTTTGTACGTTGAATTCAAGCTGTTCAGGGGTGTTGTTCATCAATTCATGAACTATTTCGGGCTTATACGATGATTTAGCTTCTTCTAAAATTATTTGGAATATTTCGCAATCGACGTTGTCTCCTAGTTTCTTTCCTGTGTATCCTCTATTCACTAATCTATCATATAATAGGGTGTTATCTGTTCTCAATACAAAAACGACGTCAAACCACCTCTCTGGGAAAAATTCACAACTGTGGTAATCTACTATGTTACCTCCAACACACATTGTTTCTTCCAAACCGTCCATTAACTTATCTTCGTCCAACACTGGGCACTGATACTCGTCATCGTATTCTCCTACACAGTTGTATTCCTTAGCTACTTTCGATATTTCAATCCATTGGAGACCTGTTAACTCCGATAATTGATGGCACATTCTTGATTTTCCAACACCGGGTGTACCAGTTATCATTATATTGGGAGCTTTCCTAGGAGGAAATGTTGGCACCTGATTCGATTCCATTTGTGGATATTTCGGTAACACACAATGTTCTATAATTCTCGCACGACAAATCAATGGATACAAATACCCTTTATTTTTTATAACTTATTTCAATTTCACTAGCAACAAGTTTTGGATAACCTCAATTCTAGTAAACCACAGAAATATCTGAGAACATGACTCATATTGGAACTACAGAAAGACTAAATTGGAACAGTGGAACTACTTTATCAACATGAATAAACATTTATTTTCGCATGAAGCCTTGAAAGTTTTTTAACAGTTGCAGCGATAGATGAACAGCTATTTGACATGGCCACGTTATACTTTTCTCAACATGGTGTGTGTATATAATAAAATCGTGAAACTCAGGCTTACTGACATTATGCCTTCTTTCTTTATCTCTCATTCTTTAAATATCTATGATTAGTTAGCACAAGGAACCGATCGAGTGAAAAAAAAATTATATTTTATTCACCATGTATGCAGTGATCATTTTTCATATATTTCAAGATTGCCTACCTCATATAATAAAGCTTTCCCTAGATTCTTGTCGAATATTACTGAAAATGATCATTGTTATGAACAAAAATCTATTTTTGTTTTACCTACAATTTTTTTTTTCAAGAACAACTTTCATGGATGATAGAGCCTAAAGAAAAGGTGCCTGGCTGATGCTGACTTGTGCACAGTGTGACAACCTCTCACCACAAACACACTCTCCAAATTCTTTTTTTGATTATATATTTTTTGAATATTCTTATCTATTGTGTTAGAAAATAATTTTTGAATTGTAGACAATTCATGTACATTAAATAAGTTGTTGAAATTTGTCTTTATTTCTTTCCTTTCCTAAAATCTATTGAAAATGATGACATTATCAGCATTTATATTAGAAGACCCAAATTCAATTCGAAAAAGATATTAAAAAAGGCGAAGTATTTAGATACCCGGAATTCTTGGTGAAAATTTTGTCGAAATCGAAAAATGGTATTAGATCACAGGAAGGCAAGGAGGTATTCAGATACCCGGAGCAGCGCCTGCAAATTTCCGGGGTAGGCAACCATCAATACACCATTGGGTATTGTGGATTGCCTATCTCCAAAATTTTCAGGCGCTGCTCCAGGTATCTGAATACCTCCTCGCCTTCCTGTGATCCTAATACCATTTTTCGACTTTCGTAAGATTCAACAAAACCGAACAAATTCCTCTCGAAACGAAAATTTTTCGGAGAAAATTTTGCTGAGATCGAAAAATAGTATCAGGATCACAGGAGGGCGAGGAGGTATTCAGATACCCGGAGCAGCGCCTGAAAATTTCCGGGGTAGGCAACCATCAATACACCATTGGGTATTGTGGGTTGACTATTTCCAAAAATTTCAGGCGCTGCTCCGGGTATCTCAATACCTCCTCGCCTTCCTGTGATCCTAATACAAATTTTCCGACTTTCGTGAAATTCAACAAAACTTCGACTAAAGTTCTATCGAAACGAAAATTTTTGGGTTATAATTTCGTCGAAATCGAAAATCGGTATTAGGATCACAGGAAGGCGAGGAGGTATTCAGATACCCGGAGCAGTGCCTGAAAATTTCCAAGGTAGGCAACCATCAATACACCACTGGGTATTGTGGGTTGCCTATCTCGGAAAATTTCAGGCGCTGCTCCGGGTATCTGAATACCTCCTCGCCTTCCTGTGATCCTAATACAAATTTTCCGACTTTCGTGAAATTCAACAAAACTTCGACCAAATTTCTCTCGAAACGAAAATTTTTGGGTGAAAATTTCGTCGAAATCGAAAATCGGTATTAGGATCACAGGAGGCCGAGGAGGTATTCAGATACCCGGAGTAGCGCCTGAGAATTTTTGAGATAGGCAACCCGTCGTTCGTGAAAGGTGTATCGATGGTTGCCTACATCGAGAATTTTAAGGGGCTGCTCCGGGTATCTGAATACCTCCTCGCCCTCCTGTGATCCTAATACCATTTTTCCGACTTTCGTAAAATTCAACAAATTTTCGACCAAATTTCTATCGAAACGAAAATTTTTGGGTGAAAATTTCGTCGAAATCGAAAATCGGTATTAGGATCACAGGAAGGCGAGGAGGTATTCAGATACCCGGAGCAGCGCCTGAAAATTTCCGGGGTAGGCAACCATCAATACACCATTGGGTATTGTGGGTTGCCTATCTCCAAAAATTTCAGGCGCTGCTCCGGGTATCTGAATACCTCCTCGCCTTTCTGTGATCCTAATACAAATTTTTCGACTTTCGTGAAATTCAACAAAACTTCGACCAAATTTCTATCGAAACGAAAATTTTTGGGTGAAAATTTCGTCGAAATCGAAAATCGGTATTAGGATCACAGGAAGGCGAGGAGGTATTCAGATACCCGGAGCAGCGCCTGAAAATTTCCAAGGTAGGCAACCATCAATACACCATTGGGTATTGTGGGTTGCCTATCTCCAAAAATTTCAGGCGCTGCTCCGGGTATCTGAATACCTCCTCGCCTTCCTGTGATCCTAATACAAATTTTTCGACTTTCGTGAAATGCAACAAAACTTCGACCAAATTTCTATCGAAACGAAAATTTTTGGGTGAAAATTTCGTCGAAATCGAAAATCGGTATTAGGATCACAGGAAGGCGAGGAGGTATTCAGATACCCGGAGCAGCGCCTGAAAATTTCCGGGGTAGGCAACCATCAATACACCATTGGGTATTGTGGGTTGCCTATCCCCAAAATTTTCAGGCGCTGCTCCGGGTATCTGAATACCTCCTCGCCTTCCTGTGATCCTAATGCAAATTTTCCGACTTTCGTGAAATTCAACCAAACTACGACCAATTTTCTCTCGAAACGAAAATTTTTCGGAGAAAATTTCGTTGAAATCGAAAATCGGTATTAGGATCACAGGAAGGCGAGGAGGTATTCAGATACCCGGAGCAGCGCCTGAAAATTTCCGGGGTAGGCAACCATCAATACACCATTGGGTATTGTGGGTTGCCTATCTCCAAAAATTTCAGGCGCTGCTCCGGGTATCTGAATACCTCCTCGCCTTCCTGTGATCCTAATACAAATTTTTCGACTTTCGTGAAATTCAACAAAACTTCGACCAAATTTCTATCGAAACGAAAATTTTTGGGTGAAAATTTCGTCGAAATCGAAAATCGGTATTAGGATCACAGGAAGGCGAGGAGGTATTCAGATACCCGGAGCAGCGCCTGAAAATTTCCGGGGTAGGCAACCATCAATACACCATTGGGTATTGTGGGTTGCCTATCCCCAAAATTTTCAGGCGCTGCTCCGGGTATCTGAATACCTCCTCGCCTTCCTGTGATCCTAATGCAAATTTTCCGACTTTCGTGAAATTCAACCAAACTACGACCAATTTTCTCTCGAAACGAAAATTTTTCGGAGAAAATTTCGTTGAAATCGAAAATCGGTATTAGGATCACAGGAAGGCGAGGAGGTATTCAGATACCCGGAGCAGCGCCTGAAAATTTCCGGGGTAGGCAACCATCAATACACCATTGGGTATTGTGGGTTGCCTATCTCCAAAAATTTCAGGCGCTGCTCCGGGTATCTGAATACCTCCTCGCCTTCCTGTGATCCTAATACAAATTTTTCGACTTTCGTGAAATTCAACAAAACTTCGACCAAATTTCTATCGAAACGAAAATTTTTGGGTGAAAATTTCGTCGAAATCGAAAATCGGTATTAGGATCACAGGAAGGCGAGGAGGTATTCAGATACCCGGAGCAGCGCCTGAAAATTTCCGGGTAGGCAACCATCAATACACCATTGGGTATTGTGGGTTGCCTATCCCCAAAATTTTCAGGCGCTGCTCCGGGTATCTGAATACCTCCTCGCCTTCCTGTGATCCTAATGCAAATTTTCCGACTTTCGTGAAATTCAACCAAACTACGACCAATTTTCTCTCGAAACGAAAATTTTTCGGAGAAAATTTCGTTGAAATCGAAAATCGGTATTAGGATCACAGGAAGGCGAGGAGGTATTCAGATACCCGGAGCAGCGCCTGAAAATTTCCGGGGTAGGCAACCATCAATACACCATTGGGTATTGTGGGTTGCCTATCTCGAAAAATTTCAGGCGCTGCTCCGGGTATCTGAATACCTCCTCGCCTTCCTGTGATCCTAATACAAATTTTTCGACTTTCGTGAAATTCAACAAAACTTCGACCAAATTTCTATCGAAACGAAAATTTTTGGGTGAAAATTTCGTCGAAATCGAAAATCGGTATTAGGATCACAGGAGGGCGAGGAGGTATTCAGATACCCGGAGTAGCGCCTGAAAATTTTTGAGATAGGCAACCCGTCGTTCGTGAAAGGTGTATCGATGGTTGCCTACATCGGGAATTTTAAGGGCTGCTCCGGGTATCTGAATACCTCCTCGCCCTCCTGTGATCCTAATGCAAATTTTCCGACTTTCGTAAAATTCAACAAAACTTCGACCAAATTTCTATCGAAACGAAAATTTTTGGGTGAAAATTTCGTCGAAATCGAAAATCGGTATTAGGATCACAGGAAGACGAGGAGGTATTCAGATACCCAGAGCAGCGCCTGAAAATTTCCGGGGTAGGCAACCATCAATACACCATTGGGTATTGTGGGTTGCCTATCTCGAAAATTTCAGGCGCTGCTCCGGGTACCTGAATACCTCCTCGCCTTCCTGTGATTCTAATACAATTTTTCCGAATCTGTACACTTCAACAAAACTTCGAGCAGATTCCTCTCGAAATGAAAATTTCTCGGCGAAAATTCCGTCGAAATCGAAAAATGCTATTAGGATCACAGAAGGGCGAGGAGGTATTCTGATACTCGGAGCAGCGCCTGAAAATTTCCGAAGTAGGCAACCATCAATACACCATTGAGTATTGTGGGTTGCCTGCCTCGGAAATTTTCAGGCGCTGCTCCGGGTATCTGAATACCTCCTCGCCTTCCTGTGATCCTAATACAAATTTTCCGACTTTCGTAAAATTCAACAAAACTTCGACCAAATTTCTCTCGAAATGAAAATTTTTCGGAGAAGATTCCGTCGAAATCGAAAATTATTAGGAACACAGCAGGGCGAAGAGATATTCAGATACCCGGAATTTCTATCCAAAGATTTTCGTTTCGATAGGAATATCGAATCCTGCGATCCAATATCAGGAATAATGAGTTTAAAAGCAATAAAACAACTAGTACTGATATTTTGTAGGTGTTGTATTTGTGAGGTTGCAGTAGGTTCTGTACTGAGTACAACATCTTTTACACATGAGATTACAATTGAATTGGTTGAAAGAAACCAAATTGGAACAAGTAAACACACACAACTACTAACAAGAGAGTTGTAAAAACACATTTACACAGATGGAAATGAGACTTAATGACAGTACCGCAGCCCCAGTTTTCATATTTTTATTTCTTAATGACTTGTTACAATTAAAACTTTCATTCTAACACCAATACAAAAAATTTCAATCATTCATATAAAAAAAAAATATTTATAAAATACCCCATATCCTCATTCATACAATATAAAAAATACACAATAGGGAATATATCAACAGAGATAGAATCATGCAAAAAAGTTGCTGAAGATAATTTAGTATATGTTGAAACAATTAAAATTTGAAAATAATGTTTTTTTCAATAATACATACTTCCCTTCAGTATCATTATGGAATAGAACCAATAAACTCAATAAAAAGAGAAATCTTATTTAACATTTCAGTTCCTTTACAATTATATTGAATAATGTGAAGTTTATAATGTATTTCTTATTTTTTTAAGTGAATTTCTCTATATCTATTATTCATACTATAAAAGATTTCAAACGTTTTTGCTTACTTGGTAAATTAAGAGCGGGTAAAACATTTTCCATTAAAAAGCTCAAAGCTCTGTCAAAATTTTCCCTATGTACAACGAAATAAACTGTTCAAATTAATAACTTACATTTTTTCTTTTGGACATAATATTTATATGTATGTTTTACAATTGTTTAGCTTCAACTATACAAAATTGATCCTAAAACGGGAAACGTTCTTCAATTGAAGAAATTCTCGTCATTTTTACTTGAAATTACTGTCTGAAATACTCGAATCAAAACAAGTAACTGAAACTATTCGAATATGTAAGGAACTATTTTCAAATTAATAAGATGGGCGCCAATGTTCAAATAGATCAAGTTACACCTGAATCATTGAGTTGCACATGACAATTAATCTTCAGAAACTTGAATTTATTTATATATTTAGTGTTGCATTCATGAAAATAATTCTTAGATCATTCTGACCAACTTTAATAAATAGGGTGAACTGTTGGGCTTCTTCCATTAATTGTCATGTGAAAGACAGACACTTCGATCTCGAGTATTTCAGGATGAAAACTTAAAATATAGCTTGTTTACAACTCTTTACTTGCTCCATACCTAAAGAGAACGCTTGAAATTACTGTACAAATGAGCTTCCCTATCTGAAAATTCAGAATTTCAACTGAGGTACCAAAAACAGACCGGACTTGAGACTGAACCATTAAAATTGCACCGAGATGTGTGCATTGCTTTTCATCGTACCTGCAGGAAAGCATCTTATAACTTTGGTCCTTTCAGATACTTCCCGAACAGATACAATAAGCACCAACAAGTTAATCTGTAACACTTCTTTCACTGCTTGTGTATCACTTTGATAAGAAAACCATATGCACATTATATTTTTTTTGTTTTTCGTTTCACTCGAATTGTTCGACACTGGGTTTTCACCAATGAGTTTTTTCCGCGTTCCTTCAAAGGTCTCCGAAAACTAGAACTTTTTACAATTCTTTTTTCTTCGAGAAACTTTCTGTGGACTTTCAAAGAATGAATAAATATCACATGATGTAATCATTATTGGATTTCCATATCAAATAAATCTTCCTTCTATTCGAATATGTTCACTACTATTGCACAAACATTGATAAAATTACTCCAAAGACAAACCAATAGCTAGGAAAACTGAAGAAGTCTAAAAGAGAACGCATTTCAAGATATTGTCCGTTCTGTTTGCTTCAAACTTTGAATGAAAATACTGTCGATGTGAAAGTTTCTCAGGATGAATGTTTTGTTATCTCAACAAGAAATTACATCCTCGAACCCTTAAAACCTTTGAAGAACGCAAGAAATGTGTAAAACTTAGTGTTTGTTGCCCTATCATCACTGACTGACAGCTGGTGATTTTTTTTCCGAGTCCTGATTGGGGGTGGTACCTTGGGGGGGGCCGCCTCGATCTCCGACGCTAGCGCCCCAAGAGTTCGAGCCGGGCATCGGTGAATCCGC
This sequence comes from Hippodamia convergens, assembly GCA_038502775.1. Classification (NCBI taxonomy): domain Eukaryota; kingdom Metazoa; phylum Arthropoda; class Insecta; order Coleoptera; family Coccinellidae; genus Hippodamia; species Hippodamia convergens. The sequence continues at coordinate 46,643 of JAVSIQ010000157.1, forward strand.
GTGGAAGCCATGGTTGTCATGGTCCAGCGAATTGGCTGCGTCGTACTGGGTATTTTCTAATCTTGTTATGAGCCGCTCATCTTCGTCTCCAAATTCTCCGCCCATGAGCGACGGCTCACCCACTACCATCACATCCTGCAATCGTACCAACAGAACAAACATAAATTTCGACATTTTTTTTCACAAAACATTGTATTTTCAAGGTAATTTTGGTGAATTTCAGCTAAGTATGTCAATATTTTTTCATCTATTTCAGTAGTGCTGTAATTTACTCATGGCAGCATTATTTTCAGTTAAACTTTTTGTTTTGTGGTTGTCAACAGTGACACACGTAAATTCAAATTCCGTAATCTGTCATTTTCGAAGCAGTAACGGCAACTGCCAAGATACAATATGAAAGTCACCAGGACACATAATCTGAATTTTTCATTGAATTTCGACAATATTTCAAAAAAATTGACTGAAATGGAGAAAATATCATCTTGTACCAGTGTTGGAATAGGCGCTCAATCTGCAAATTGTTTTAGAATATACTATTCTTTGACAAATCTGTTCATTTTGCCACAACAAAATCATGTTGGCCTCCTGTCACAGATTCATCTCATCTGTCAAATTCATGAGAGAGGAAACAGTTCTGCCAATCAATATTTTTCAATGCAAAAATCACTAAAGGATATTTGTGGAAATATTCCGTTAATTTCGATAAAAATCCAACGAATAAGAGAAAATAATGTATGATACTTCTACAGAAGGCTCATTATAACACTCGTTACCTTCTGCACTTGTATCATAATAGTATATTCTAAAACAAGTTGCAGAATGAGCTCCTATTCCAACACGAATGCGAAGTTCGAAAACGAGCGACGAAAGAACGAGTTTTCGATAGCATGAGTGTTGGAATTGCCTTCTGCAACGAGTATTAGACGGTATTTTCTCTATTTTAGTCAATTTTTGTGAAAACCTCTCGAAATTCAAATGAAAATTCAGAATAGTGACTTTTGTTTTGTATCTTGGCAGTTGGTGTGACATACGAAATTTGACAGATCACGGAATTTGAATTGATTTGATTCGAAACTTGATTCGATCGGAGGTCAGTACTGACAATCATAAAACGAAAAATATAACTGAAAATAATGCTGTAATGAGTTTTACGATACTGAAATAGAGAAATAATTATTTCCTTATTCATTGAGTTTTTATTGAAATTAATGAAACATTTCCGTTTAGTGATTTTTACTTTGAAAAATATCGATTGGCAGAACTGTTTCCTCTCTCATAAATTTGACAGATAATGAATAAATGCGTGGTAGCAGACCAACATGTAACTGTTAAATATTCCTATGAAAACTGTGCTAGAATGAATTTGTTCTAAGAGATGTTTCAGAATGAACGAATTTTTTAGATAATTTAAAAATTACTGAGTGATATATTATCCAATTGTGATTGATGCACTTGCATATTTATATGTCTACAAGAAAAAATAACTATGAATTTTTTTATGTTACTGTTATGAGATTTGGAGCAAATTTTTTTTAAATATTCTTGATCGGTGGTGAAATTTGAACACTATTCTAAATATAAAGACGGTATAATACAAAAATTTTGTCAAGTTTCTACAAAAATAATTATCGAGACTTAAAAATTCAACCGATCACACAAAGTTGAAATAAAATAAACCAATGAAAATAACATGAGAAATAATCTTGCATACATACCTGGGACGCTAGGGAAAAATTCGGCCCGGGAGATCGTTTTTTGTTTGGCGTCGGTGCTGAGTTGTTTGCAGCGCCCCCTGAGTTTGAACCTTTGCGTTTTCTTCTTTTATTGGCAGGCCTTTGAGATTCTGCAAAATATCCGAATTAGAAGTTGTCCCAAGAACGCGAACATGGTGCACGAAAATCAAGAGTTTCAGCTCATTTCTTTTCGAAAAACACGAGACAAGCAACCGAAATCTAGCTAGTTGAGACACAGAGTAATCGTATGTGAATATTTGAAAATCATGTCACTAAAGAAGAGGGGAAGATGTTTAAATCATTTCAAAGTTGACTCCTAGATACAGCAGCGAAAAGTGTAATTTATCTTAAAATTTGTTATCCAATGAAGCAAAAAATAAAACGATTTAGCAAACTCACAAATAACTTTCATAGAAACTAAAGTTCCTCAACAAACTCGTGTTACAATTATTTCAAGTAAGATGTCTAGGTTAATTCGAAAAGAAAATACAAGAAATGAAAAAGGGCTCAAGTGCTCAATAAAATTGGTACCTCTCTTACCCGGCGGGGCACACATCCTCTGCCACTTCTGAAAAAGCGTCGTTTTGAGGCAGTCCCTCGGACTGAGAGCATACGCTTTATGCCTCGACATCAATTCCTGCATCGGTTCTAATATCACACATAACTGAAAAGGAACGGACCGTTAAAGACAAAAATGATAACAGAGATGAGTGTAGAAATATTGAAGGCAACTTACCCTAAGATAATTGAGTGTAGAATTCGTGATTCCTTGCCTAGTGATATTTTTCGATAACTGTTCTAACATACTAGGATCCTGTTGCGAATGTACACCTACTACAGTTCTTGGGATAAGCTCTCGATGTGTCCGTATCGTGAAATGCCACGATTTTATTCTCATCAAGTCATCAAATGTAAATTCTAGGATTAATCGGCCTTCTGTACAGACCTGCAACAAATCAAAACAGTCAGTTTCTGAAAAACATTGTTCTTCAATCATAAAATCAAAATTTCAACATGCAATTTTCTAGGAAACAAAATAAAAATTATGCCTGTTTGCAGTTCGAACCACTAAGAGAAAGAGTAAAAATTTCCTTGACTCTTTTTGTTGCTTTGATGGTAGCTAGCTAAATTCCCAATAGATGGCACCATCTCGAACGAGATCAGAAATGTCAAATAGATTGTCATCTGTCAACTATATTTGGTGAGGTTAAAAACTGCACACAGGAAGAATAATTTCTTCAGCTGAATTGTTGGATTGTTTGAAGTGAAAAGACGTGATTTCTATTCAATTCAAATCTTCTGTGAGTCTTGGAACATTGTTATAAAGGAAAAAATATTCAAATTCGATCTTATGGTAATTGGTTGAAACGTTGAGTTTTTATATTCACCTTTGTTTGCCATGGTTTGCCATGATGCGTCACCATTGTGCACTGATCACAGTCCAATGTAATACTAGTGTTGTGGAAGGACTCCTTTGGATGTTTCATATTATAGTATAGCTCAGTCACCCCGCCTTCAAATATACTCCTAAAATACCTCGGAATCAGCGTCCTGCCGATAGCTGAAAGCAAAAGAACATGTCATCTTGCAAGAATTAACTGCTCGAAAGAAAAAAGCTAAATTCATTAAAATCTTAACTGGGTAGACCACCTATCAAGCCTTTAATTATGAAGGTCGGGTGGAAACTATTCAAGGAGAGCAATAAAATAAAGGAATGACCATTGAAACAACCAAGCTTTGTTCAGCATTCAACCTGATCATTTTTGAAGAACTCATTGGGAAGAAGTAAATGTAATCCAAGATATATTATTATTGCAATTGGCCATCAACCGAGGGTCCTTTAGACTGTAATTTAACAATCTTTGGTACATCCAATTATTGATTAAGTAAAAAAAACGAAAAAAAAAAAACAAAAAAAAATAATACAAATCAGCAAAAATGATAATTTTACTTACTGTATCGTTTCGGACCATCTTCCAAGCAGAACGCCAGCGTCAAAGAAGCATCGTCTTCGAAGAACTCCGTTGCAAAAGCGTCCCACCATAAATTATCACTCTCCTAGAATATAAAAAAAAATCGCTGTAAGGGACCGCTAAAATCTCATGTAATGAAAGAGGATGTAAGCAGTTCTTTTTAGCATGCGACTGGAGATGCGGAACTTCCATTTTGACGCTACTAGATGTCGCCACTTGTAATATTTTACTCAGCAGGCTCAAACTATTTGTTTCAAAAGTAGAAGTTTTTATGAAAATTTTGTCCCTGAGCGATACTAATGATGAAAATTAAGGCTGAAACCTCTCAGTGACAAAATCTTATACCTTTTCTCCAGCCTTAGGATAAAAAATATGTGAGGCTGGCAATCGAAAATGGTATTCATTTCAATTATTACTACTTTAAATTCAAACATGTTTAAAAAAAAAAAAAAATACGCTTGTTTCAACTCAGAAATGTAATGAATTAAAGAATCTTTAGCTACTTTATAAGCTCTAGCCAACCTGTGTTTATTCCAAACAACTTTGCCTATGAACATACATTTCAGTTCAGAAGAGACAAACAGATTAATTTTTTCAAGTCAGAACTATATCCGTAATTTGAACCTTGCATCGAACTTTTTTGACAATCAAGAATGAAACAAATCTTGAGATTATTTAAATTATAAATGTCCACATTTTTAGGCACAAAAAATATTAGACAATCAACATAAGGAAACAGTTTTTAATTTTTGTAAATTGATCATTATCTACTTTATGGATAACCTATTCAAATAGATGTTACTTGATTTTTAAATAGAAAGGAATATCATTTTTCATTATTAAATTATGCATATTTTGACAATATTGAGTCGAACCTACCTTGCAAAAAATTCTGTAACTTTGTTCTGATTTCTAAAACGATGTTAAAAATATCATGATATAAAATTTTTGCGGCAGAATATAACAGAATTTCATAAACTTTACTTCGGCTGCTGTTGTAATTTTTCTTTTATTGAACTTGGAATTTCACGTTTTTGAATTGATATTGTCAACATCGTTTTATCGCATAAGAAACAAGATAGAGAGAACGTGTATTCGAACTTTTTATGACATGATCCGTTCTTCAGTGATCAGAATGAGTGAAAGAACGGACTTAACAATTGACCGTTAGTGTTCAACAAAGTATGAGCTGGTTTTATTCTAATCAGGAATACCGTTACAAGTCAATTATAGTTTTGCGCTCTATTTGGGATATTCTCACTAGGTCTTAACAACGGTGTGATCACCGACCAAGTATTGTCCAAAAAAAATAGCGATACATTGTGAAAAAGGTATTTCTAACGTCATAAATGTTTCTTAGGTCTTCTAAAACATGCAAAATTAAAAAAAAAGGTCAACTTACGCTTACCTCCGTCCTCTGCTGCAACCTTTTATTGAGTTCGTATATCCTATAGTCAGGTTGACCAAAGTAAGGTGTATGCCTTCTAGGTACTGGCAAGGATCTGCGAAAGAAAAAAAAATGTTATCCTGACATGCCAGATATCCTCAAAATGGAGAGTCAAATTTTTACAGCAATCGGATCATTGTATCATGAAAACAATGAAAATGCAGAACGAAGTTGAATATGAAATTTTGATAACCGAAAGTTCTGTTAAAACTGCCTAGTTTTGTAATCTGTACATAAAATGAGAAGATTGATAACTTAGTTTTCAAAGAAAGACAAGACTATGATAATGGGAGCATACAGTACGCCTTCATGAAAAATGTTGCAGCCATTCCAAAAAAGACTTAGATCGAAAACGAACAGGAGAATTGGCTACCTGAACCAATATAATTTGGGAGATCCATCAAACAGCATTCCGAGTGTGTTTCATTGTGATGCAAAATCCAGGATGCCTGGATATTAATCTAATTTTAGTCCACTACAGGACTTGAATTATTTATAAAAGCATTTTCTCCTAGTTCTGAATATAGAATCGATGGTCGTACAGATATTGACGAACGCGATATTTTATTAACCGGTTATCTGGATTACGTTGATAGTCGGTGAAAAAAATTGAGTCACGAATTTCGAAGCGAAAACCGAATATTGTTCAAGTTTAGGGGAAATTGTATTCGAACTAATTTAGGGATGATATTGGCAGATATGCTGAGAATTTCTCACAAAAGTACTTAGAATTTCAACGCACTTACTAGATGAAAAAATTTCTCTTTGATTTTTTCAGATTATTAGAAGATTTCGATTGAAATTCGTTCTTTCTTTGTCTGTATTGTAGAGAGTTCTTCAAGCAGAAATATTAACAAATCTAGAGAGAAACTATCAGAAGTGCTATACAGGGTTATTCAAAAATTTAGCTCTGTAGAATATTTTAAGGAAAGACACAAGATTCAGGATTGAAATTCTAAAGGAGAGCTTCAAGTAAGAAGACGACTTCTCAGATATTTTTTTAAGGTTCCGGAAGTGACATCAACTTTCGTTTTTCAAATGGAAAGATCCAATTTTTATAGCATTAATAGATTCTCCATTGAAATCTGAGGCTTTTTGATTCCAAAAGTTTGAATTTTCCCGAGAAAATTCTCTTCAAATGAGGATATGAGGAAAAAATTTCTCAAAATTGAACTCTGTTGAAATACAGACAACTTCGAGGTTTTTTCATTAAAAATTCTAATTTTTGAGAAACTTCGAGAAGAAAGGCTGATGCTTCTTTTACGATTGCGTGATTTTCAGAATATGATAAAGGAGGTCACAAATTCTTTGTCAAAGTTAGAAGTGAGGAAACATCCAAAAATCGTTTTTTTCAAATTGGAACCTTAGTTTTTCGAAGCATTTTCGAAATCTTCGTCAAAAAATAATAGGAGCATTAGTCCAAACTTTTATCCCAGAATGAATATTTTTCGAGATATTCAGGAAAATCTTCAATTCTTCAATCTCATTCCAAATGTGTAATTAGAGGTCAAGTGAGAATTTTGGAAATCTCTGTTTTCGAGAAAATACTTTCTTATAGTTCAGACGAGTTCAGTTTTTCTTTATTTCTTAAAGCTTAGTATAATTTCCGCAAATTCTGGAGAATTTCTTTTTTGTCATAGTAGGGAAATTTGAATTTTCAGTAGTGAAATTGTTACATGTTCTGTTAATTATTTTTTCAAAAGCACCAAAAATTAATTACAAATTATTTTTTTCTGCATTCTCAGTAGAGAATTTTTTACGTTGACTTCACTGATACTCACATTGAGAACTTTAAATCAATTGTAGCTCTAGCATTACAGATGATAATTCAAGAACTTAACTCGTCTGAACTTTAGAAAATATTTTCTCGATAACAGAGATTTTCAAAAATTTCACTTGACCGCTAATTGTTTTCCATTAAAAAAACACATTTGGTATGAGATTGAAAATTGAAGACAAAATCGGATTTTTCTGAATACGTACCTCAAAAAATATTCATTTTGGGATTAAACTCTTGGACGTATGCTCCTATTATTTTTTGACGAAGATTTCGAAAATGCTTCGAAAAAATGGGGTTCCAATTTGAAAAAAAACAATTTTTTGATGTGTCGTCACTTCTAACTTTCACATAGAATGTGTGACCTCCTGTATCATATTCTGAAAATCACGCTATCGTAAAAGAAGCATCAGCCTTTCTTCTCGGAGATTCCCAAAAATGAGAATTTTTAATTAAAAAACCTCGAAGTTGTCTCAACAGAGTTCAATTTCGAGATTTTTTTTATCGTATTTCCTCATTTAAAGAGAATTTTCTCGGGAAATTCAAACGTTTGGATCGAGAAGACTCAGAATTCAATGGAGAATCTATTTATGCAATAAAAAATGAGTCTTCCCTTTGAAAAATGGAAGTCCTAGAACTTTAAAAAAATATACGAGAAGTCGTCTTCTTACTTGAAGCTGACCTTTTGAATTTCAATCCTGAATCTTGTGTCATTCCTGAAAATATTCTATAAAGCCATATTCGTGAATAACCCTGTATAATTTAATATTGTTAACACCAGGACAAGGAATTTACTTGGGCAGTATTTAATTTTGGTTTTATCTGAGACTGGCAGTGAAAAGCAAAAAAAGTTTCTAGAAATTCAGAATTCTCCCAAAATATGAATCTTATTCGATATCAGAGTTCCAATTTGATGCCAATCAATGATTATCTTCATTTAAGTGCTGTAATATAAAGATTGTAAGGTCGCAGTGGACTGTAACTTCTTCTAAACTATTCTACGTCACTGCAAACCGGAAACAATCATCTGCCATATCGGTAGACCTTCGCGGACGCCCTTATATTTCACCCGAACCATACAAACCTGTAAAAGGCGGCGTTGCCAAACGGGCACACGGGAAGAAGTCCTGCTGCAGATGGGGCGACAGCATCCCGACGCCCGCGTTAAAAGCGCCCTTCTTGGACGGCACCGCGGCGGCGGCGGCATCCTGAGCGCCAGCGGCGCACAGCGCGCTCAGTAGCGGGTCGAAGGGGGTCTCGGCCCCGACGGGCATGGGCGGGGACGAGAAGCGGCCTGAGAACTTGCCGCCCCGCGGGCGCCCCTCTGCGCGTGCCGCCCGCGCCCTTGGGCGGCGGGCCATATTTCATCGGGTCATCGAAGTAGCCGGCTATCTCCGCCGAAATCGTGGTGGGGTGGGCGCGCGGGCAAGCCAGTGGCGGAGGTTGAAAGGGTTAAAAGATAGGTTCGGTTCAGTTCTTCGCACTATTTGAGTTTTTTCGACGGAATGTTCATGATTAACACTTCACTTTGCATCTGCTTTTCGGCTTAGCGTCTTATAGACAATGTAGGTAGGTTAAATGACAGTCGGAGATAACAATGACAATGGGCTACTGAAAATGTAAATTATGAAGTAAACTGTAGGAGAACGATGGTATAATTTAGATTGTCACTAGCCCATTTTCATTGCCATGTAACTGTCATTCTTTCGGATAAGGTTTTCACATTATAAAAGTCTCCCGACCTTTTTGAGAGGATTTTAAGATTGTACCTCGACCACTGAGTTACTGTCCAACTCTGTTAAATCCTGAGTTGTTATTTAAAGCTCCGCTGATGGAGGAAGTAGGACATGATTTTACCTATACAACCCCGATTGGTCTATCGCCCCCACTATGTATCGGCTTGATTCGGGTCCTGTCCAAGACTGGCAACCACGCGCCATGTACCAAGGGCGTTTGATATTTTCTGTTCATGTTGTGCTCATGTTTAAAAATCTATATGGCTTCCATGTCCGTCCTAGGTCAGTAACTTTTGATGTTGGAAATGAGAAAACTTGTCCGGAAAACTCTTATAATGTTAATCTTTCTTTCGATAATATTATTTTAGTTTGCTGCTATAGAAGAAGCCTGGCGATGTAAGGCTGTTATAAATTCTGGAGGGAGACATATTTGATATTTCCGTCTGATATTGCTTTTTTTTTTCATTTTTGTCTCTTGTGTTTTTTCAATTTAATGAAGAAGAACTTTGAAAGATAGTATCAATATTAATAACACCTGCGAAGAAAAACACCTGAGAATTAAAAATTTAATGAAACTATATGAACAATTTCGAGTACCAAAAAATTCATCATAACATCATCATTATGTTACATTACTGTGTTATAAGGAATATCTTCAACTTTACTCGAAACCAATGAAGTTTTCTTATCTAAATTATTAAAAAATTGATAGTTAAAACGTTAAACTTTCAAAAGTATCGCACATCACGAATTTCAAGATTCCACGGTTGTTTAATAGCTCCAGCTTGTCTGTCCCAACATATTGTCTAAATATTTATATATCGGGATTAATAAATTGGAATCGACGAAACGGTGTTACCAATTTTCCTGATAATGTCTTATCATTGTAGGATATGAGGAAGACGTTTGAATATGTAGGTCAATAAATATTTGAGCAACAGGTTGACAATAATTCTAACGTGCGGTTGCAATGGATAAATATTTATTATCGAGTTCATGAATATAGAAAAGTCTTATATATTTCTTTTACTTATATTCAAATTATATCTCTAATTTTTGCTAAATGCTTCATAGATCTACAGATTTCCCATTGAATGCGGTAGATAAGGAATCACCACCCTTGACAAGAAAGAATCATTCACTACGTGGCCAAGCGATAAAATGAATTTCTCTGGAAACTATTGGAAAAAAATGTTATTGTAGATAATCAACAATTAACGATCATAGAATATAACATCTTATCATCGAAATTTTCTACGAACCCAAGAAATGAAAAATCACAACGCGAATCTGCGATAAAATGAATATTTGTAGAAAAACATAGATATGGGTGTCATTGTATAAAATCACCAATTATAGACGATAGGGTGACGATCATAGAAAACCACATATCGGAATCATCCGCGAATGCTGTAGTTAAGGAACCACCACCGATTGACGGAATAATTCATTCACCACTTGGCTAAGCGATAAAATGAATTGCTCTGGAAAATATTGAAAAAAGATGTCATTGTAGAGAATCACCAATTGGCGATCTAAGAATACAACATCTTATCATCGAAATTTTCTGCGAATCCAAGTAAAAAAAAAATCACCACGCGGATCTGCGATGACATGAATATTTGTAGAAAAACATAGATATGGGTGTCATTGTATGAAATCACCAACTATAGACGATGGAGTGACGATCATAGAAAACCACATATCGTCATCGGAATTTTCTGCGAATGCTGTAGATAAAAAATCACCAATTGAGCAAGGAGAAATCATTCACCATATGGCTGAGCAATAAAATGAATTGCCTGGGAAATAGATGTTATTGTAGGGGATCACCAATTATCGATCAAGTGACGATAATATAATTCAACATCTCATCACAATAGAAATTTTCTGCGAACCCAAGATATGAAAAATTATCAAGGAAATCATGGATAAAATTAATATCTGTAGAAAAACATAGATATGGGTGTCATTGTATAAAATCACCAATTATAGATGATAGGGTGACGATCATAGAATACCACATATTGTCATCGGAATCTTCTGCGAATGCTGTAGATAAGAAATCACCAGTTGAGCAAGGAGAAGTCATTCACCACATGGATGAGCGATAAAATGAATTGCCTGGAAATAGATGTTATTGTAGTGGATCACCAATTATGGATCAAGTGACGTTAATATAATTCAACATCTCATCACGATGAAAATTTTTTTCGAACTAAAGATATGAAAAATAATCACGAAAATCATGGATAAAATTAATATCTGTACAAAAACATAGATATGGGTGTCATTGTATGAAATCACCAATTATAGATGATAGGGTGACGATCATATAATACCACATATTGTCATCGGAATCTTCTGCGGATACTGTAGATGAGAAATCAACAATTGAGCAAGGAGAAGTCATTCCCCACGTGGATGAGCGATAAAATGAATTGCCTGAGAAATAGATGTTATTGTAGGGGATCACCAATTATCGATCAAGTGACGATAATATTATTCAACATATAATCACAATGGAAATTTGTTTCGAACTAAAGATATGAAAAATCATCACACAAATCACGGATAAAATTAATATCTGTAGAAAAACATAGATATGGGTGTCATTGTATAAAATCACCAATTATAGATGATACGGTGACGATCATAGAATACCACATATTGTCATCGGAATCTTCTGCGAATGCTGTAGATAAGAAATCACCAATTGAGCAAGGAGAAGTCATTCACCACGTGGATGAGCGATAAAATGAATTCCCTGAGAAATAGATGTTATTGTAGGGGATCACCAATTATCGATCAAGTGACGATAATATCATTCAACATCTCATCACAATGAAAATTTTTTTCGAACTAAAGATATGACAAATCATCACGCAAATCATGGATAAAATTAATATCTGTAGAAAAACATAGATATGGGTGTCATTGTATAAAATCACCAATTATAAACGATAGGGTGACGATCATAGACTACCAAATATTGTCATCTGAATCTTCTGCGAATGCTGTAGATAAGAAATCACCAATTGAGCATGGAGAAGTCATTCCTCACGTGGATGAGAGAAAAAATGAATTGCCTGGGAAATAGATGTTATTGTAGGGGATCACCAATTATCGATCAAGTGACGATAATATCATTCAACATCTCATCACAATGAAAATTTTTTTCGAACTAAAGATATGACAAATCATCACGCAAATCATGGATAAAATTAATATCTGTAGAAAAACATAGATATGGGTGTCATTGTATAAAATCACCAATTATAAACGATAGGGTGACGATCATAGACTACCAAATATTGTCATCTGAATCTTCTGCGAATGCTGTAGATAAGAAATCACCAATTGAGCATGGAGAAGTCATTCCTCACGTGGATGAGAGAAAAAATGAATTGCCTGGGAAATAGATGTTATTGTAGGGGATCACCAATTATCGATCAAGTGACGATAATACAATTCAATATCTCATCACAATGAAAATTTTTTTCAAACTAGAGATATGAAAAATTTTCAAGGAAATCATGGATAAAATTAATATCTGTACAAAAACATAGATATGGGTGCCATTGTATAAAATCACCAATTATAAACGATCGGTTGACGACCATAGAAAACCACATATCGTCATCTTCCGCGAACGGTCGGTGGACCCGACAAATAAACCCCCGAGACTTCGAATCACCACCGACTGACAAATGGGGCATCAATCATCGCGTACGTGAGACACATGGCCGAGAGCGTCGCGACGTCGACGACGGCGGTTGAGAGCGGCAACGTCGACCGCGGCCAGAGTTCCCCGGCGGTCTACTGAGACGGAATCGAACGTCATCGGCGTCCACGTGAACCGAGGCGCCGGGCGAGCGCACTGGGACGCCGGCGTCCCGTTGCCGGGCGCTCCGACGCTTTCCACGCGTCGGGGAAAACGGCCCGCCCGGGCGGCTAATTAAAAATACGGGACACATCCGCGAAAGTGTGCCAGGAAGGATGCTAATGCGGGAAAAATTCTTTGGGACCTTCTGGTTCAAAGGTTACGACCCCTGTTTGTATGTGTTGACACCAAAAAGATTGTACACACATAAAAAAACAATTCGGCCGATCAACAGGTTTTACTTCGCATAAATTTCACCTGATTCTTTGAATTAATTCTTCTTCCCTTTCAAAAGAATGCTGATGATGGCTAAAAAAGGATTACGTCCAAAATTGCAAGTAAAATGTATACGAAGTAAATTACCTGAAAGGGTAGTTAATTTATCAAAAATATCGAGTAAAATGTGGACGAAGTAAAACACCGAGAAGGGCAGATGAAAACATTAAAAGAAACAACAGGTAAAATTTAAACGAAGTAAATTACCTAGAAGTGCAGATGAAATTGTTGAAAACATCAGGTAAAATTTGTACGAAGTAAATTCTCGGAAGAGGTTTTCCCAGAAAAATGAATGAATTAATTAGATTGCTTCAATTAATTCTTCCACCCCTTGAGAAGAATCCTGATGATGGGCTTATTGATTTGGTTTCATTAAGAAACAGCAAGTAAAATGTATACGAAGTAAAACATCGGGAAGATGAATCCATCAAAAGAAACAACAGGTAAAATTTATACGATGTAAATTACCTAGAAGGATAGATGAACTTTTTAAAAATATCAGGTAAAATTTATTCGAAGTAAAATCCCGGAAGAGGATTTCCCAGAAAGGTTAATGAATTTATTAGGAAAAAAGTTGACTTGATTCTTTCGATTAATTCTTCATCCTCTCCAGAAGAATTCAGATGATGAGTTTATTGATTTGCAGGAATGTGGTTTTATAAAGAAACATCAAGTAAAATTTATACGAAGTAAAACACTGGAAAGGGAAGATGAATCCATCAAAAGAAACAACAGGTAAAATTTAAACGATGTAAATTACCTAGAAAGATAGATGAACTTGTTAAACACATCAGGTAAATTTTATTCGAAGTAAAATCCCGGAAGAGGTTTTCCCAGAAAGGTTAATGAATTTATTAGGAAAAAAGTTGACTTGATTCTTTCGATTAATTCTTCATCCTCTCCAGAAGAATTCAGATGATGAGTTTATTGATTTGCAGGAATGTGGTTTTATAAAGAAACATCAAGTAAAATTTATACGAAGTAAAACACTGGAAAGGGAAGATGAATCCATCAAAAGAAACAACAGGTAAAATTTAAACGATGTAAATTACCTAGAAAGATAGATGAACTTGTTAAACACATCAGGTAAATTTTATTCGAAGTAAAATCCCGGAAGAGGTTTTCCCAGAAAGGTTAATGAATTTATTAGGAAAAAAGTTGACTTGATTCTTTCGATTAATTCTTCATCCTCTCCAGAAGAATTCAGATGATGAGTTTATTGATTTGCAGGAATGTGGTTTTATAAAGAAACATCAAGTAAAATTTATACGAAGTAAAACACCGGGAAGGGAAGATGAATTCATTTAAAGAAACAACAGATGAAATTTATACGAAGTAAATTACCTAGAAGAATAGATGAACTTCTTAAAAATATCAGGTGAAATTTATTCGAAGTAAAATCCCGGAAAAGATTTTCCCAGAAAGGTAAATGAATTTATTAGGAAAAAAGATGACTTGATTCTTTCAATTAATTCTTCATCCTCTTCTGAAGAATACAGATGATGGGCTTATTGATTTGCAGTAATATGGTTTAATTAAGAAACACCAAGTAAAATTTATACGAAGTAAAACACCGGGAAGGGAAGATGAATTAATTAAAAGAAACAACAGGTGAAATTTATACGATGTAAATTACCTAGAAGGATAGAAGAACTTGTTAAAAACATCAGGTAAAATTTATTCGAAGTAAAATCCCGGAAGAGGTTTTCCCAGAAAGGTAAATGAATTTATTAGGAAAAAGTTGAATTGATTCTTTCAATTAATTCTTCATCCTCTTCAGAAGAATCCAGATGATGGGCTTATTGATTTGCAGTAATATGGTTTTATTTAGAAACATAAAGTAAAATTTATACGAAGTAAAACACCGGGAAGGGAAGATGAATTCATCGAAAGAAACAACAGGTAAAATTTATAAGTTGTAAATTACCCAGAAGAATAGATAAACTTGTTAAAAACATCAGGTAAATTTTATTCGAAGTAAATTCCCGGAAGAGGTTTTCCCTGAAAGGTAAGTGAATTTATTAGAAAAGAGTTGACTTGATTCTTCCAATTCTTCATCCCTTTCAGGAGAATCCAGATGATGGGCTTATGGATTTGCAGGAATGTGGTTTCATTAAGAAACACAAAGTAAAATTTATACGAAATAAAACACCGAGAAGGGAAGATGAATCCATCAAAATAAACAACAGGTTAAATTTATGCGATGTAAATTACCTAAAAGGATAGATGAACTTGTTAAAAACATCAGGTAGAATTTATTCGAAGTAAAATCCCGGGAGGAATTTACCCGAAATAAATCACCTGGAAAGTAATTCACACGAAGTAAATTACTTGTATGAGATTGAATCAATTAGTCTTTCCTTTCATCAGGTAAAATTCATTTCTACCAGAAAAATTAGAAATCCTTTTTTGTTATTATTTTGTGTTATGTACTTTTCTAAAATAAAATGTATTTAGAGATGTAGTTCGAACTAGATTAGGACTAGAGCGATACACGAAGCCTGAAAAATTAGAAATCCTTTTTTGTTATTATTTTGTGTTATGTATTTTTCTAAAATAAAATGTATTTAGAGATGTAGTTCGAACGAGATTAGGACTAGAGCGATACACGATACCTGAAAAAAAAATCATGCCCATAATCGCGGAGATAATATCGAACAGTGATCGACATTGCGCATTATTTCGGCATACGTCGAACGTTCAGAATATGAATGTACATGTATGTGGGTGAAATATTCACACAAATCGATAATTCACCGCTGAATGATTTATAGCGGTTGTATAATGCCGGCTGGCCGTGTGCTTATAATTTAGCATGCGACGCGGGGGGCCAAGGGGGGAGATCCCCCCAACCCGAACATGGGGAGACGTTACGTCATTATGCCTCCGTTTGGGGGATTCACTTTCGATCTAAAAATGGGTCATTAGACACAAAAAGATCCGTCTACTTCAACTTAGAACGAGATTTTAATTGAAAAAATAAACACTTCAACATCACATGATACTTATATTTATTTCTGGGAAGCCCTGTAAACGATGTTCGAACCCTCTTCCAATTAGTGGGTAATTCGATGGAGTTTGAGTAATTGGGTGGCTAGAGGTTAATTTATCGTGGACAATAAACACTTTTTAAAGCTGTCGATCCATTCAAGCAGATAAAGGACGATGGTGTTCATCATTATGATGAATAATACTCTATTAATTTGACTTATGAACTATCTGTTTATGCTGATATTTCACCCACTGTTTTCTGAACGATGATTGATTTATTTCCAGTCAATGATTCGATCTTGATCTTGAATAAAGAAGATAGCGGTTCAAGTGGGGAACTAGAAATTTATGATACAAATCGAGAATTCAGCCAAAAATCACCTATCCAACTGTTACCTCCAAATCTAAACAAGGCAACGATCGTTGAACATTCTATTCTTGTTGAGTCAATTAACTACGTGCACCGCTATCAATTTATCGAAGAAAAGAGTCGATTATACACGCGACCGGTGTGTTGGCAGTGTGACGTAGCCTTCAGATAACGATAAAAAGTTGAATTTCTTTCATTGTGAATCGTTGAAAGTGCGGACCCCATCTATTATTCATTGCCCGAGCAAACGTAGTACTCGCAATAGTATGTACAAATCGGGTAAAACACGCACGGCAAGATATCAATCATGAAATCACATCTCTTCGTAAACTTTTGCAAGAAAAAACATTTGAATAATTCGTTGTTAGATGAGGCTACTTTACCTCTTAATCATTTGAGATTCTTCACATGCCTTTAAAAGAAGGAAATAGGCGATAATAACATAAACTGGCACAAACTCTCTTATTTAATCCATAACCTTTCTGTGGTGTTCGAAGCAGTTTCTGAAGAATAAAAACTTTAGAAGAATCTTCCAAACTTTCATTCAGAACTTCAAACTTATCACCTACCTATGAAGTATAGCCTCAGAGCGAGAGGTTTTAGGATGCAAGCCAGAAGTAGGTTTGTACTCACAAAAAGGTCTGACGTACTACAAGATAGGGACAATTAAAGAAGGGGAACAGGGATCATAAAGGGAACTAATCTTCAAGTAACTAACTATAATTTGAACAATCAACGGTACACAAAGTCAGGAATTAGTACAGCATCGCATAAATTGATTTATTCCAATTAAAACGGTGCATACGCTTAATAAAAGAAAATGCACTTAACCTAACCTACAGTAGAACATAGAACACACGAAATAGAAACTCCTACGAACGTCAAAATAAATCATAGAGAAATATCCCAAAGACAAATATCCCACGGTACAAGAGATTGACAGATCTATGGAAAACCATCGAAGAGGATAATCAATTCAGTGTTCTCGTATTTGTCCCCTGACCAACAGAGGTCGCGATATCAAAACTACCCTCACAGTGACTTTATTTATTTAAAACAGTGGCGACACTGGAGAAAAATCCGCCATTAAGAGGCAAATGTCAAATTTGATGATGGCTGCGTTCGGCAATCACGGCGGATCTGACATGATAGCCGAACGCAGCTACTGCAATTGCTATAAATTTGTTTTGAGGGAAAGTATTTCAGTGATTATGTTCTTAAGATTATAGAAAACTAAAACAAATGTATAAATGAAGAAATACCTTCATTAAGGTTCCAAGAGATTGTTGAAATGTTGAAAGTTTGGTCTGAAAACTGCAAATCTATCAAGTTTTTGTTTTGTCAGTTTGGTGAATTGAACTCATAGAGATCTATCTGTATGATTGAAATCAATATCTGTCAATATGCTTATTGACAACGATTTATAACCTGAATTTTCCTGATGCGCTGAATTATATACTGTCACATTGACAAACTTGCACAGACACAGAAAGTGTTTCTGTGTTGAAATTTACTCATTTCGTCAATGCAAGTTTGTCAATATGACAGTATATAATTAGCCCATCAGGAAAATTCAGGTTATAAATCGTTGTCAGTAAGCATATTGACAGATATCGATTTCAATCATAGAGATAGATCTCCGAGTTCAATTCACCAAGCTGACAAAACAAAAACTTGATAGATTTGCAGTTTTCAGACCAAACTTACAACATTTCAACAATCTCTTGAAACCTTAATAAAGACATTTCTTTATTTTAACATTTGTTTTAGTTTTCTATAATCTTAAAAAAATAATCACTGGAATACTTTTCCCCAAAAGAAATTCCTAGCAGGTGCAGCAGCTGCGTTCGGTAATCATGTCAGATCTGCCGTGATTGCCGAACGCAACCATCATCAAATTTGACATTATTTGCCTCTTAATGGCGGATTTTTCGTCCCGTGTCGCCACTGTTTTGAATAAAGTCACTGTAACTGTAACTACCCGAATTCAAAACCGCAGAAGAGAACTGTAACAACCTGTATCCAAGTGACAGAAAGAATTTAAGAGACCATAGAATAAGGAATAGATTCTATGAAAGATACTAGCTCGAACACAGATTCTCCTAATATACATGTCATAGATTCATATTGCCAATGATGGCCTCCGCATTAATTTACAGAACTTATGAAATAAAAAATTCATAATGATGTACGCGTCTATGTCTCACTCGACCCCGTTTTCTCCTCCATGTCACACTTATTCTTGGCAAAAGCCCTTATTGAATACGTCCCCCCATTCATCAGCCGGAAAAATATCCTCAACTTCAACGGATTACGCCCGAAACATACGAATGACTACGTTCCACATCCATCAGGATAATGATTATCCCACGGCGTGCAGACATCAAAATGTTGAATAACGCACACAGGTACAGAGAAGTGGAAATTTCGGTTCAAACCGCTTCTGGCGGTAACTCGCGTTGCCCCGGCAACCGCTACAGATTATTTGAAAAAGCGAAGTTTGATTATGTTCCTCCTGCGCGCGATGTACCGAGCGGGCTTCGTCCGTTTTTTTTTCGAAACTCCTCGAAATCGGCAAAATCTGGAATGATGAGGCCAAACACTTCCAAGGAAGGGAACACGACAATCTTCGTTGGCCCTGAAACTCCCTTCAAACAAACTTCCAACAGAACATAGAATTCCCTACCAACTTCAAAAGATCTGATAGACCACGGTACAAGAGATTGACAGATCTAGGGGAAACAATCAAAGAGGATAATCAATTCACTGTTGGCGTGTTCGTCCATTGACCAACAGAGGTCGTGATATCCAAACTACCCTTACAGTGACTTTATTCAAAACAGTGGCGACACGGGACGAAAAATCCGCCATTAAGAGGCAAATGTCAAATTTGATGATGATTGCGTTCGGCAATCACGGCGGATCTGACATGATTACAGAACGCAGCTACTGCACCTGCTATGAATTTCTTTTGAGGAAAAGTATTCCAGTGATTATTTTTTTAAGATTATAGAAAACTAAAACAAATGTATAAATGAAGAAATACCTTTATTAAGGTTTCAAGAGATTGATGAAATGTTGAAAGTTTGGTCTGAAAACTGCAAATCTATCAAGTTTTTGTTTTGTCAGTTTGGTGAATTGAACTCATAGAGATCTATCTCTATGATTGAAATCAATATCTGTCAATTGACAACAATTGATAACCTGAATTTTCCTGATGGGCTGAATTATATACCGTCACATTGACAAACTTACATAGACGAAATGAGTAAATTTCAACACAGAAAGTAATAAATTTTGACATTTGCCTCCTAATGGCGGAATTTACCACGTGACAAGGAACAGCCAATAAACGATGAGACATCAACGTGTCGCCACTGTTTTGAATAAAGTCACTGTAACTACCTTATTAAAAGCCGCGAAAGAAAACTGTAAGCCCGTAAGGTGATATATAAGTTACTGTCTCCTATGATCTACTTTGGTCAGCTCAATACTAGGTATATTCAGAGATCCTTTCCACGACATGAAGACCTCAACTTGAGTACGCCAATTTTGTCTGGTATCCTCCACTGGTTAGCAATTTCCAGTCCAGTGATGCCATCTGGCATCATTGGGAATAAGTGCTCCTATTTATCACTAGAAGTCACTGTACTAAAAACATCTTCGTAGCTTATTCGTATTCATAGAGAGGGCATTAGTTGTTAGACATCAATGTATAGTGTTCATTATGTAGGTTCATGACATTTTGAAGTTGTGGATTTCTTAATGCTACCCTAATAATTATCTAGTGAACTTTCGAAGTACTTGCTTTAGTTTATACAATAATCATTTTGATAAATAATTCAAGGCTTCCACTTTGAGACAGTCTTACTGACAGTGGTCTATTAGGAATTATTTTACCTAACGTTTCGCCTACACCTGCGGAAGGCATCTTCAGAGCTTCTTGGTCTAAGATTGTAACTAAACTGCTGAGTTACTGACTCTTACTGCCATCAGAGTCACCCTAATGGCTCAAGGAAGACTATTCTCTTTGATGTCCAACAAAAGCATCCGCTGTGCTTCTAATCCACCCTCTTCCCCAACAATTGTCTTGGTTCCGAGAAATTTATGACAATGGGAAGTGCGAAAAAAAATCATACAATCGTTTGATTACAAGTCCCCTCTCAACACTTCTTGTTTCACCTAGTTCCCCAGCTGAGAACTTCCTTTCCACTCATGCCCCAATTTCCTATTTATTGGCTTTCAAGGCATCCCCAATCGAGTTGCCAATGTATCGAGATATCAGTAATCGCAAACTATCGATTTATTATTCAAAAGCACGTTCTTTCGAACATCCATAACATCTTAGAAGTCATAAAACGTAGGGATAAAATAATAACTCCTAATTAAGTTTATTGTTGATTAATTATGTACCCTTAGAGCCTGAGAAACATGCTGAATTTTTTTTTAGGAAGCAACGCTTTCATCCAATACTCTCAATTTTTCTACTGGCATTACATTTCGACTTTTACATTTTTTTCTTTCTTATTTTTGTAATATGCGAGTTCTGTCTTTTGAATTCGTCCAAATTCAATCCTCAAGTTCAAGTTGGACGAAACATAAGCTTCATAAGGTGTTTGAACTGTAAAAAATTGTTTATACATATGTATAATCCTTTTTTCCTCAAAAAAAAAAATTAAATTTAATTGTCATCACCGCTCAAGGTCCCCCCTCTGTACACCTACGACCCGAATTAATTCAAAGTCATGGAATATCTCGCGATCAAACAAAATATTAATCCGAACTCTTCCTTTCCTCGAAAATCCGAACGTTCAGCAGGTGCGACAACAATGTAATTCTTCTCGCTCGCTAGAATGCTCCGTTTGCTTTCCCCCCTCCTTTGTCGAGCCATAACCATCCCCTCACAGTCTACACCTCGGTCGGCGTGTCAGGATCCTACCCGCCAATGGGGAAGTCCATAGCCGCCCGCGGAGATTATTTCGGTAATAACTTTTTTGCAGAAATTATTCAGGTTGCGTCCGGGAAAAGCGAACTTCAAGATTTTAATTTTGGAAAATTGGGTCTTCTAATGAGGCAAGATGTAGATGTGGCAACGTTGACGGTTCGATTTTATGGTCGACAGGCAGAGAGTAGGCTCTGACTTGTTTCTGGTAAGACGTGGCGCCACCATTCTATGGTTATAAAGAGGGCAAGAGATGTAATAATCAAGGGAGAATGAAAGATGAAATTATTTTATATTAGAAAAGAACTCTTGCAAATTCAACAAAGTTATACTAAATCAAAAGTAGGTTCTTTCGATATGATATTTACTAGTAGGTTTGGAAAAATATGACAAGCACTGAATTGGTCCATCATAGTGGATTCACGCATAATGTGCGTTGCCAGATTGTCGATTCTTGCGAAATTTATGATATCAGAATCTATGAACTTTCCCTAGACAATGGAGTTGTAAAACTTCGTACTGAATATTTTCCCTATTTTCTTCATCAAGTATGTGATGAATGTTATCCATAATTCCAATCCTAATATATTCGCAGTCTGGCAACAGAGCTCAATGTGGCAAATTGGTTTTTATTCATATATTTCTCGCTTTATTTTGATCTTTTTTGTTTTTTGAGTTTCTATTTTTTTCTCATTTTCAGTTATTCGTATGCGTTTTTTATTTCCTAGATTATTTCGTCGTTTTCTTTCTGCATTTTCCCAATATTTTTCGAAAACTCTCTCACAAGCAAGGCATTTACAGCGGCCACCTATTCAGATACTGAACTCACCAAACCCTGTTTGGCTTCCAGTTCAATATAGTAACAATATATACTCCCCAGAATAATCACACAAGACTCATATAGTAAAAACGACATATTAAAATCATAACGTCAATCAAGCGTGTTATTTTGATTTTTCTAGACAGTTCCATATCTATTTACATGTATGGAAACAGAATAATTAAATTTATTCATTGTCGCATTCACCATGTGAAAAAAAGTTTGACATGAGTAGTAACGCCGAATGAAAATTTCCAAACAATTCATAAGTAATTAAATGCGAATGCTTTTGCAAGAGCATAATTCACGTGTACATAGTAGTAAACAACAGGAAAAAAAAATATTGCTACCAATTAATGTGTTGGATTCGTGAAAAAAAGTAAGTGAATAATGTTGAACTATTCGAAATCACAAAGTATTCATTGCCAAACAATATCATGAAATTTCATAAGATCGATCAATCCTTCCCACCACATTTTTGTGTTGATTGATGCCATGTTATATCGAGATAATTGAAGATATAAGACACAATTAATTGATTAATACATTAGAAACATCAACAAAGAGACCAAAATACAATCCAATCGAAAAAAGTGTTCGTAACAAGCTTACAAGAAAGCAACTGTCTGAAGAAAGGAATTCACATTGAAAAATATAGTAGAAGTTAAACCGAAAACCTCTTTCGAGGTAAACAAACAAATAATAATATTTGTGATAACCACATTAAAATATGAGATTATGAATTACAATTTTGGCAGACGATATGAATCTGGTCATTGCTCACAAATGTCGACGACATTCGAAGTAGTTTTTTTTTTGTTTATATCTTTTGTCCAGCAAGGTCCATCATAATCTAATGATTCGTCCAAAATTTAATACAACATTAAATTGAAAAATCCATTGGCGGTAGCCATGGATACCTTGTTTAATGGAGGATTAGAAGTTTAATGAACCATTAAATTATACTGGATCTTCATGAAACTGGCAGTATATGTCTTAAATGATCGGTAGAAAAACTGAGTTAATTGATTAAAAATCCATACTATGATTCAACTAGAGTTTAAAAAAAATCATTTCAAAAGACGTCATTTCAAATTTAAAATAAACAAATTTCTCATGAAAAAGAACAAAAAGCCACAATATTGTTTGTTGACATCCTCCAAGGAGCAAGTAATGTTCGTTAAAAAATGTTTTTAACGAATGCCGTTTTATTTTAATTGTTTTCAGCATGAATCTATATTTTTCGTAAGTGTCAATCGTCAAATTAAATTTCTGACAACACGAATATCGTATATGTTGGCATGCTTGAAATAAACGGTATAAAAAACTGTCAAAACTGACAGAGGCATGATGAGAACGTCACATCAAGAAAATCCATAGAATTACACCAAGAATAACTTGGTTGTATTCTCAAGGTTTTCTTCAACGGATTCCATCAGCTTCGAGCTTCATAAAGATCGGGTTAACAAATTCAAAGTAGCGGAGCAATCGATATGAATGCATCATTGCCAGTACTACCGTCCGACCACAGAGGATTCCTCCTGAAATACGGATATTTCTGTGGGGCGAGAGTAAAGAATTTCATCATCATCGGTAGCGTAGCTGCGACGGATAGAGCCCGCAACAGGTGATAAAACTCCCGACAAAAAGGGGACAAGAAAAAAACAGATACCGGTATAAGCCGCTCTCGTGGATCCAGACTAGCCGACCGCAGTATAGACGTATTGAGCCATGCGATGAGTCCTTGCTCGCGTAGCGCTGCCGGAGAGAACCCTGCACCGCGTGTACCTGCGACGTTGCCGATGTTACGCCCAATTTACAGGTTGTTCCTGTTGCGACCGAAAAACGAAGCCGATTTCTTAGGCATATTGCATATTTCATTGTAGGCCTGTATATCCGCTTTCTGTGTAGCGTTACTAATGGTGAAAGTTACCGGTAAACGCATGAATAAGGCCGAGTGACAATTGATCATAGACGCAAATCATCTGAACTACCTTTCGGAAAGTATGTAGATCTATTGACCGTCGATGACCCACGCAAAAGCACCTTAAGAACACAGATTTGACAACAAATGTCAAAATTTGTCGTCATATCCTCGCCACAGAGTATCAAGATTCCAGAGAAGAGTCATGCATTATTCATACTGCAATGAAATTCCTTACAAATTGAACCACATTTTAAATGGAAAAAGATCAGGGAATATTATCTCAACGCCTTTGAATACGTCCAGTACATAGATAAAAAAGGAAGGGGATTTAGGATTGATAGAAATAAAGACCTCAGTTCGATTGATAAATTCAGTAAATAGTTCCGAATAATCAATCATACCAATGAGTTTATAATACCTGTAGTTCAAATGTACCAAGACGATTCCTGTCAGACGTATAGTAGCTCAAATGGCTCATGTGGAAGAATTCAAGAGAAATAATTGCACACAACTTTTGAAAACAGAATATGGAATCTATATATTGCATTTTAGGTTTTCACCAGACAGAAGATAATACGTGATCAATTGCAATGGAATTGGCAGATGATCTCGGGTTTAGATTGATTCATATGATGAAGAGGTCATTGATGAGAATCGACCTTGATATCATTAGAATTGTTTCGAGATAAACATGAAGATGATGAGCAAATTCTGAACTATGATAATTTTTTATTAATTTCTTGTTATTTGATGAATGTTAAGACACGTATTTATCATAAAAAATGTTTATCGTCTTTTCTTCTTGGATCCTTGTGTTTATATATGAGGGTCACAGAAAATACCAAATTTTTCAGCAGGAAAGAAGAAACTCCCGTCGTCACTACATATGATCAACAGGATAAAAGTCAAGGTCACACGGATGGTAAGGGATGCACCAATGAACGAACAATCAGTTGATTTTTTTTTTGTTCTTCATTCCAATATTCAGATCTATTTACAGAATTATATAAGCTAGATGTTTCATGACTAAACAAGCATAACTTTTCTTATTATTCAGTTCGCAAATTCAATGTCAAGATCGAATAATATGTGAAAAATAAAATTTTTCAGTACTCTAGAATTTTTCCTCATGAGTTGATTAAGAAAACAGACTTTCTCTTAGAACCTTTGAACAGAAAGTCATTTTTTTTTTCATTGATATATTATACGAATACTTTTAATATTAGGAAGTTCACCGAAAATCCGTAACTTGAAAGAATACTGCTAAGAGAACTATTGATTATGAGCAGAAGTTGACATAACGAGCTTTTATTCAGTTTGCAGCAAATTTACAACAGAATAAAACAGAGGAGTAAATTGTCCCGACTCCCGAGTGGTGTGTTACCGTTCTTCTTTCTGTAAGAAATCGATTTATTTTAAATTGCCTTGTAACTGGATGCGGTTTTCATCTAAGGACGCGCCTTCGATATGCTCTGTTAAAATCTCTCAACATCTACTAATGAGGCTCTCCTAACTCTAGGAATTCTTATTCCTAAACCCGATTAAAACAATTGCTGTACGGGATGTCCCATTTTAGTATGTACTTTCGAGATAGAATGAGGCGGATTTTGGGACACCGTGTAGACACCTCAGTTCTTGACCTCTAGGGTGATTTTAGCAATTTGTCGTTTCAAGAAACAGCCTGTATTGGTGATATTCAGGAATACCTTGGAATAGTTCGAACGATATTTATAGGAATTATCTAGAAAGTTCCAATGACGTCCTCAATATTTTTCGGAAGCGGCTTTTTTTTACATATCGTTTCTAAATGGCTCTCAAGATTTTCTAATATGTAAATATATGCAATAGTCGATAATTATGGAAGGCAAGGAATATTTCAAAATATCGTTTAGTGATTTTCGCATTAAAAATTATTGATTGGCAGAACTTTTTTCTCTCTCATAAAATTGACAGATAATAAACAAATCCGAGGCAGGAGGCCAACATAAAATGAATGAAATTACTATGAAAACTGTGCGAAACTGGTTCTAAAAGATGTGAATTTGACAAGGAATTAGAGAAAATCAGTGTTGACAAAAAAATAGACTTAAGCCAACTTCACATCATTTTCAGATAGCCATAATTTGGATCATAGAAGACTGAACTACTTCCGGAAAGACCGGAAATGAACTGATACAACGATATGTCACTTGTCAATTTGCATTCCGAGTTAATCATTGTTTTCCAGACTACCGTACATCCCGATATTATGTTTCAATTAGTTGTTTGTATTAGTGACTAAATTTATTGGGAATTAGCATCCACGCTGTATAAAGCGTAACGTATTCTGGGACCAAAAATCTACTGGGACGTATATGTCCCACCATCAGCGAAAGGGTTAAATGATCCTAAATAGGTTCAAAATCATACATCTCTCTTTTGTTTCATCCCTTTCGCTACAGCTTTACTGCAAGAAATTTTAATAGGAAGTTACTTTTCGAACAAATGTGTCCCAGCACGTTTTCAGAAATTCCTATTGGTAACTGAAGTTAATGTGAATTAGCATACACGATGTCCCAATCGTATTCTGGAACCAAAAATCTACTGGGACGTATATGTCCCACCATCAGCGAAAGGGTTGAATGATCCTAAATAGGTTCAAAATCGTACATCTCTCTTTGATGTTTCATCCCTTTCGCTACAGCTTTACTGCAAGAAATTTTAATAGGAAGTTACTTTTGGGACAAATGTGTCCCAGCACTTTTTCAGAAATTCCTATTGGTATCTAAAGTTAATGTGAATTAGCATACACGCTGTCCCAATCGTATTCTGGAACCAAAAATCTACTGGGACGTATATGTCCCAGCATCAGCGAAAGGGTTAAATGATCCTAAATAGGTTCAAAATCATACATCTCTCTTTTATGTTTCATCCCTTTCGCTACAGCTTTACTGCAAGAAATTTTAATCTGAAGTTACTTTTGGGACAAATGTGTCCCAGCACGTTTTCTTAAACTCCTATTGGTAACTGAAGTTAATGTGAATTAGCATACACGCTGTCCCAATGGTATCTGGGACCAAAAATGTACTGGGACGTATATGTCCCATCATCAGCGAAAGGGTTAAACTATCGTAAAAAGGTTCAAAATCATACATCTCTCTTTTATGTTTTATCCCTTTCGCTACAGCTTTACTGCAAGAAATTTTAATCTGAAGTTACTTTTGGGACAAATGTGTCCCAGCACGTTTTCAGAAATTCCTATTGGTAACTGAAGTTAATGTGAATTAGCATACACGCTGTCCCAATCGTATTCTGGGACCAAAAATCTACTGGGACGTATATGTCCCATCATCAGCGGAAGGGTTAAACGATCATGAATAGGTTCAAAATCATACATCCCTATTTCACTAGAGCTTTGATGAGAGAATTTTCAATCTGAAATTACTTTTGGGACAAATGTGTCCCAGCACGTTTTCAGAAATTTCTATTGGTGACTGAATGTAATGTGAATTAGCATCCACGCTGTCTCAATTGTAACGTATTTTGGGACCAAAAATCTACGTATATGTCCCATCATCAGCGGAAGGGTTAAACGATCATGAATAGGTTCAAAATCATACATCCCTATTTCACTATAGCTTTGATGAGAGAATTTTCAATCTGAAATTACTTTTGGGACAAATGTGTCCCAGCACGTTTTCAGAAATTTCTATTGGTGACTGAATGTAATGTGAATTAGCATCTACGCTGTCTCAATATTAACGTATTCTGGGACCAAAAATCTACTGGGACGTATATGTCCCATCATCAGCGGAAGGGTTAAACGATCATGAATAGGTTCAAAATCATACATCCCTATTTCACTAGAGCTTTGATGAGAGAATTTTCAATCTGAAATTACTTTTGGGACAAATGTGTCCCAGCACGTTTTCAGAAAGTTCTATTGGTGACTAAACGTAATGTGAATTAGCATCCACGCTGTCTCAATCGTAACGTATTCTGGGACCAAAAATCTACTGGGACGTATATGTCCCATCATCAGCGAAAGGGTTAAACGACCGTAAATAGCTTCAAAACGGAGAAAAAACTCACCCTTGGTCCAGAGGCACGGGTCCGCCCATCTGCCTGGCCATGATCCCGTGTCCGGGCTCCATGGGCCCCGACATGGGATGCCCGGGCCCCGGGCCGAACGGCGACCCGGGGGGCATCCCGAACCCCGGCCCGAACTGTCCCGGCGACGAGAAGTGCGGGTTGCCGCCGGGGCCCCCCACGAACGGGGGCCCCGACGACCCGGGCCTGCCGAAGGGGGCCCGCCGCCCGAGGGCGAGCCGAACGGTCCGTGCCCGGGCCCGTTGTACGGGGGCCCCGAGCTGTTGGGCCCGGGCGGGGGAAACCGGCACTACCGACACTCTGGGGGGGCCCGGGGCCCGGCGTGGACGAGCCCGAGGGCGCGGGCGACGCATTGTACTGGGGGTGGTCGAGCCGGGCGGCGGCCCGCCCTGGTAGGGCGGGGCCCCCGCTGGCGAGCCCGCCCCCGCCGGCGGGCCCTGAAACGGCGAGGGGCCCTGGTAGCCCGCCGGCGGCCCGGAGAAGGAGTTGTTCTGGTTCGGGGCGAAGTTCTGGGGCTCCGAGCCGGGCGGCGGTCCCTTCCAGGTGGTGGCGGGGTCCTCCAGGGTGACAGGCAGCGTGATGGAGGGGGTTACGCGACGGCTAAGGCCTGCAAAACGAAACATTCATCAGTCAAAAATTTCAATCTTAGATATTTCTTGAAATCTCTTAAGATTCGAAAATACTGGTTAAAGTAGAGTTAAACGAGATAAATACAAGGATAACATTCATCAATACAATCGTCAATTTAGAAATAAGTCAACAATTTTTATCTTAGATATTTCTCAAAATCTCTTAAGATTCAGAAATACTAGTTAAAGTATAGTTAAACGAAATAAATACAAGAATAACATTCATCAATACAATCGTCAATTTAGAAATCAATCAAAAATTTCAATCTTAGATATTTCTTAAAATCTCTTAAGATTCAAAAATACTGGTTAAAGTAGAGTTAAACGAGATAAATACAAGAATAACATTCACTAATACAATCGTCAATTTAGAAATCAGTCAAAAATTTTAATCGTAGACATTTCTTAAAATCTCTTAAGATTCAAAAATAGTGGTTGAAGTAGAGTTAAACGAGATAAATACAAGAATGACATTCATCAATACAATCGTCAATTTAGAAATCAGTCAAAAATTTCAATCTTAGACATTTCTTAAAATCTCTTAAGATTCAGAAATACTGGTTAAAGTAGAGTTAAACGAGATATATACAAGAATAACAGGTTGTGTCAAACATTCGATGAAGCGTTGTTGGGAAAATCTTCATCAAATCATATGTCGTACTGAACATTTAGATATCAGTCAAAAATTTTAATCCTAGACATTTCTTAAATTCTTCATATACTGGTTAAAGTAGGGTTCCTCGAGATATATACAAGAATAATTGTTAATTGAAAAAAACACTTCTGATTTTTTTGAGAAAATATTCGTCCAATCAACAGTCATACTGAAAATTTAGAAATCAGTCAAAAATTTTATTCTTAGATATTTCTTAAATTCTTCAGATAGTGGTTGGAGTAGGGTTCAACGAGAGACATACAAGAATAATTGTTCTGTTAAACAATTGATAAAGCACTTCTGAAAGTTGTTGAGAAAGTCATTATCAAAGCAACTGTCATACTGAAAATTTAGAAATCAGTCAAAAATTTTAATCTTAGACATTTCTTAAATTCTTCTGATACTGGTTGAAGTAGGTTTCAACGAGATATATACAAGAAGAATTGTTTGGTTAAACAATTGATAAAGCACTTCTGAAAGTTGTTGAGAAAATCTTCATCAAAGCAATTGTCATACTGAAAATTTAGGAACCAGTCAAAAATTTTAATCTTGGACATTTCTTGAATTCTTCAGATACTGGTTAAAGTAGGTTTCAACGAGATATATACAAGAAGAATTGTTCGATTAAACAATTGATCAAGCACTTCTGAGAGTTGTTGAGAAAATCTTCATCAAATCAATTGTCACACTGAAAATTTAGAAATCAGTCAAAAATTGTAATCTTAGACATTTCTTAAATTCTTCAGATAGTGATTAAAGTAGGGTTCCACGAGATATATACAAGAATAATTGTTAATTGATAAAGCACTTCTGAGTTTTTGAGAAAATCTTCATCAAATCAATTGTTATTTTGAGAAATTAGAAATCTGTCAAGAAAATTTTAATCTTAGACATTTCTTAAATTATTCAGATATTTGTTAAAGAAGGGTTCAACAAGATATATAAAAGAATAACAGGTTCCGTTAAACAATTGATAAAGCACTCGTAAGCGCTGTTAAAAGAATATTCGTCCAATCAACTGTCATCCTGAAAATTTAGAAATCAGTCAAAAATTTTAATCTTAGACATTTCTTAAATTCTTCAGATACTGGTTAAATTACGGTTTCACGAGATATAGAAAAGAATAATTGTTAATTGAAAAAGCACTTCTGCGTTTTTGAGAAAATCTTCATCAAATCAACTGTGATTCTGAGAAATTAGAAATCTGTCAAGAAAATTTTAATCTTAAACATTTCTTCAATTATTCAGCTATTCATCAAAGTAGGGTTCAACAAGATAAATACAAGAATAACAGATTCTGTTAAACAATTGATAAAACACTCCTAAGCGCTGTTAAAAGAATATTCATCCAATCAACTGTCATACCAACAATTTAAAAAATCAGTGAAAAAAATTTTAATTTTAGACATTTCTTAAATTCTTCATATATCGGTCAAAGTAGGGTTCAACGAGATAAAAACAAGAATAACAGGTTCTGTTAAACAATTGATAAAGAGTTTCTAAGCGTTGTTAAGAAATCTTCATCGAATCAACTGTCATACCGACAATTTAGAGGTCAAGGTTCAAATCTCCTGAATCCAGTTGGATCGAAAATTCCAACTTCAACATTTTCAGAAGTTAACTCTCCTAAGAGTTAAAACAGCAGTGTGAACAGCATCATAATCTTCGCTCTATATAATTTTTACCATGCCTATGGCTCCAGCAGGTCAGACTGAGACCAATTTGACCCGTTGTTGTCCCATCCACAAATCAACCATGTCACTGAATGGTCTTACACCTTCCGATTGCATTTATTTTCAGATGACTGCTTCAACTCTTTGGATCTGCTGAACTTTTGGTATTATTTCTCTATGATGAAAGTCCTCAAAGCAGGCTTTGGAAGAAAAGCAACTGCTTCCAGTTCAAGATGAAAGAAGAACCAGATCTTCCTGTTAATATGAGTACAAGCTTGGCTTTGCTTCTGTGCAATGCTCTACTGCAAAGTTGAGGGTCTCCAGTTGATTTATATAGCCAAAATGATGGGTACAAGCTTTTATTTCTAATGATTTCTCAAAGCAATTGCAGTATTTGCTTCAAACATTACAAACACAGATTTTAACTTTGGTGTTTCCATTCAGCCATGAACTTTTTGTTCCGTTTGTTCCTCTGAAACAATTCCAATAACAATAGTTGTTATTGTAAGCCAAGATCAAGGGTTTACGCTACTGAGAAGTTAGCTAGATTTTTGTTATTTGTATAAATAGTGTAAGAAGTTTTTATATAGCCGTATCGATATAAGTATGATATGATAAATAATGTTCCCATGAATGTTCTATTGAAACAGTGACATATTGCAGTTAACAGTATGTATCTGAATCCGTTTAAGAGCTATTATAAAATAATTACATCAACAATCAATAAATAGAACTCAAGATGGAAACATTAAAAAAAATCTCTGGCATAACCAAAAACACAATAACTTTTCAACTCAACGCACCTTCTGTCTCTTTCAATAGATCATTCATTAATGTAGTAACAATAAAAGGAATACAAGAAAAGAAGGCAATAATTATCCCTGATGTAGATGGTTATCAACGGTGTACCCAGAAATGATTTCAAGTACGATAAAAGTGAAACAAAGAAGTTATTTTCATGTAAATCTAATTTCAAATGCTATTCTGTATTTGAAATTTCCATAAGCACTTGATTGAATTTCGTTGAAACAAATAGCAACATTTCATTTTTCCAACCTTCTCCAAATTACTTGAGATGAATCATTCAATACTTGGCTTTTTGTTTCTTTTCTGGCAAAACTGAAATTGAGATATGCAAGGAGATTCGTAATTATTGGTGTACCGAAAGTCATGTTTGTTTTGACAAGTTTCTGATCACGATTTGATAACAATAATATTTGTATAACCAATGTAAATAATCGATATAATTCAGATATCCTCGGACGAACCTCTTTTGAAATGGGTAAAAATATTCACCTGATGTTAATAATCCCAAATTATCACAGAAATATCATTCTATAAGACACCACATATTCAGATTCATCTAGGAAATAATTTCAACAACTATTATTTGTTACACCCCCTGAAAATCCTAAATAGTTGAATAGGTTATGTTTGACCACTACTGAAATCTACTTGGCTTGTATTCTAACCTAAACAAATTCAAAATCCACCGAAAAAATGTTGAATTACATTTTGTTTTTCTTTGGCCGGCACGACCTTGCCTCATACTTCAGAGCTCATTAGGAAAGCACACTATTAATCAAACACTAAACTCACATAGCTTCATTTTTGTATGAACATATTTTTTTAATTAACTTAAACCGAAAATACGGACTTCATTATTGCGAAAGTTCAAGAGATTAGCACATGTCGTATCGACGCACTTGCCGCGATATCGACGAAATTAATTTTTAACCCGAAAAAGCTTTATGAAGCACCGAGAAACATAACTAGCGAACTGTTTTATGAATGGCGCATGTTAAGAATGCCGCCATATTAATTATTGACCAATGGTAGGAACCTGCTTTACCGACCCAATGATTTAATGCTGGGAGATATCCCATAGAAATAACAAAAATCAAATTTTAGAAATTGGAAATTTGACCTAAATGGGATTCTTGTTTAGATTTAACAAAGAATTAGTAGGAATGTTAGATTTGAATCTGACAAATAGGAAGAAATGGTGACGTATGAGCGTTGTTAGGTTATGTATACACAAGTTCTTGTTTTCGATATGTGTTCATTTTTGATTGTGATTGGATTTTTGAGTTTGTTTGAGGTTACCGGGAGATCGGTGAATTATTTAAGGATTTTGGAACGTTTGCAAACCTTGGTCGGCTTTGCCGTGAGCCTTTTCTGATCTGGGTGCAATGGCAAAAGCAACAATATCACCGTCAACTAATTTTTCTGGTCGTTCTGGTAAAGGAATCCTTTGAAAAACTCCCTATCACCGTCATATTCTTCAGAGTTTAATGCGTGCTGGAGAGGCGGCCTGCGAGGCGTGCTCTGGACTCGCAGACAGCGCTGTCGCGTTTGTTTGACAGTAACACATTCCACCGGTTTTCGAATGCGAAACACAGAACAGTACGCCACTTAAATCACTCTACAAACTGCTCAAACTGATCCGAAACTAGCCAGTCACAAAATTAATCCGACACATATCATCAAGTCATTCGATAATAATTCCAAGCACACCCGAATACGTAGGTTTTTTTCGATTGCTAGTCTTCTATCGCGAACTCAGTCAACTATTGTTGACAGTGTCACCCTAAAAATCAATAAAGTTTTAGCACTCCACAGTCCTCAGCCCTTCCCCACCCTTTGTTCATTCAACTTCACTCTTATCATTACTACACAAAACAGGGCCGAAATAAG
This sequence comes from Hippodamia convergens, assembly GCA_038502775.1. Lineage (NCBI taxonomy): Eukaryota > Metazoa > Arthropoda > Insecta > Coleoptera > Coccinellidae > Hippodamia > Hippodamia convergens. The sequence continues at coordinate 80,261 of JAVSIQ010000157.1, forward strand.
ATCGATTTCATCTGAATTATTTCAGGATGGAGGAGAACTTTTATCGATACGTGTGGTTAGCTCGATGTATGTAACGATACTCTCCTTACCAGGTGTTTCACCTCTAGCGTCACACTTTGGTGTCACAGCCGATCTGTATCACGTCTTCTACCACCACAAAAGTTACCTATAATAAATAATAAGACAATTGAGATGTAATGGCCGAGACAACCTTGCCCCGACACGTCAGTCGGGAGTAAATAAAGGAGTGGATTGGCGCTTGCTTTTTTAAATTCAGCCGGACTTTGAAGATAGTGCTGCGTCCGTGCTATCTCATGCGTTCAAAATGCTCATTTTCGATTCAATCCGCTGTTCGTTCCTTTCGAATGCTTTTTTGTTGAACGTAAATCATTAATTTATCGCAAAATTGAAAGAGATGTTTGCAGCCCCTGGAATTTTGCAAGGAGGCCACCCGTATAACTCTAACCTGTATGTAAATGGACGCATGCCGGTATTTTTTATGCACATTTCAACTAGTTCTTAGCTTAATTAGAAATTTCAAATTTTCTTCAATTTTTGTTAAAATCCTAATTAATTCCTCTAAAAAAATGTAAATGTAAAGATTATTGAACCATTAAGCGATTGATTCTTAGAAATTTTTAGAATTTTTGGATTTAAGTGAATGAAAAAGTTATATGAATATTTTCTTCCTTATTCCCATCAATAAACTGTTGGAAGACAATTGTTAGCAATTACCAGCAATTGCTTCACAAAATACTTTCGTTGAATTTTGTTGCATCACTTTTTTTTGATAAAGCTCATAATATAAACATATTTTCTCATGAAAAAATGTATATTACATCCGAAAAACACAAATTTCACACCTATCTATCGAGAGATGATGAGTTAATTCATGAAAATTACAATAAAAAATATTTGTATTAATCAAAATATCTAAAAACTTGTAACATAGCATGAAGAACATAGAAAATTTAAGTTGCCGGAATCTTTTTATAGATGGCATTAGGCTGAATACTTCCATCTCGTGATTTAAGAGGGTACCAATTTTGGAAGAACAGGAATCTTTTACATGCAAGCAGTGTCTAGTTATTCCATTGGTAGTAGTTGGGGGAGTTTGATAATAGAGGGCGCTTTAGTTTGAGATGATTTAATGAATTCAATACATATTGGGCTATAAATGCGTCTCTTCAAGGTTCAATATGACAAATATTGTAGTTTTGTGTACACAAATACACGATTTTATCACGACAAATATGATGATGATAGTTAAGCTGACTGAAGCGCCCTCTGTCAGCCAGCTTCCTCAACTACTCTTTATTGAATAACTAGAGATTTATAAACAAGGAGTACACTTACCAAGATTTCTTTAATGATTCTAACAGTAGATGGCTCCCATGAAAATTGCTAGATACTACAAATGATAGATGGCGCAAAACTTGATCTGTAAAGATGTCATATTGGAAAAGCAGAGGCGTAGGTAAATGTATTTTGAAAAAGGTAAAATTTTCATAGTGCCAAGATTCCTGGAATACCCGGTCTAGCAACTGTACGAACTGAGGAAGATGTAATCAATGTTTATTGACGACATTAATGTGTTTTGGATTTCTTAGGCACAAATCACTTTCGAAAAAATTATGCTCTACTCATGAAATTTCTTCAATTACTATCTATTCCAATGTCTTCAACTGTTATGAGTTTTAGCTTTCAGATCTTCTTCAAACTTACTCTTTAATTGTGGAAGTTAATATTCGAAGACAGCATTAAAATGTTCCAATCTTGAATGTTGAACTTTTATTTACTTGATGTCACATAATAGTTACAATTCTGGAAGTCCATTAGATGTTAATATAGAATATGTGAATTCTAGATTGCATTGATTCAACCATTTGATAGAGCCAATACAGCTTTCTCAAGATCGAACAAGTGTGGATCTTCAACATCTGGAGCTATATTTCTCATAGAATTCGCTAGGTTCAGAACATATTCAATATTAGCTCCGCTAGGACCTCTACATTTAACAACTTGTTTGGCTATTTCATTTATATCGGCATATCCAGCGAATTGTGGATTATCATGACTAGCCAGATATATGACTATGTTGAAAGGATGATCTTCATCATCTTTCGGATAAAACACAACCGAAACCCTTTCATAACCGCCCTTCTCCCTATAATCCAAATGATCGACAACGTGATCTATATCCTCTTTTCTGATCTCGTATGCTATGCCAAAAACTTTAGATTCGGAATTATCACTAGGAATCAACGTCACCACCCTTCCTGGGTTAGTCACTGTCCCACGATGATCTGTACTATGCTGATAAAAACGTCGTTCATAACCTTTGATGTAACCGATTCGTTTCTTTTCGAACGGAAAATCTACTTTCCAAACTAAAGATCCATACCCAAACACCCACATATTGATAAATTCACCATATTTTACTAATTTTTACATTCTGAACCTAAAACCATAAACAAATCAGCTGATTTCTTGTTTGTCTGTCATTAGTCATCACCATAGAAATAAATATCCATAGATCCAAATTGTATTGTATTCTGTGTTGTAGTCACAGAAAAAAAAATTAATCTATGACCGAAGTTCTTCTACTTTTGTCAGGTCGACAAATAACAAAATAATTATATTATTGTTAATTTAGGGCCAGTTTCATAATCAGTTTTAAAGTCCCTTTAATTTTAAAGCTCCTTTAAGTTCAATATTTCGGTTTCATAACACATTTAACTTTCTTAAAGCCACTTTATATTTAAAGGCCCAAATTCGGGACTTTAGCAGCTAAAGTATCCTTTAGCCCTGAATTCGTAACCTCTCGTGTTCAAACTGTCAACTCATTTGAGGTTAGTTATGTTGTGTTTTATTTCGAAATTCAAAATCGACTTTCACAAGTGGAATGAGAATACGAAAATGAGAGTATGGAAACGTATAGATTTCCAATTTCGAAATGAGACTACAATTAGACACCATACGGCTCATGGTAAACATGCAGTTCACACAAGTGATTTCAATGATATGTTTCCTATCAATAATTTTGAAAAGGAATTAGGTGATAATTAAAATTTTTTTGCTGATTCAGTCAATGGGAAATATGTTAAAATTCAATCATAACAGATCATTTTGCTATTTACTTTCCTACGTTCCAGAAATTAGAATTCCAAGACTGAAATCCCATAAACCTATTTGGTCGAATAACTTTCTGAATTCGAACTTCAGCTACAAGGAAATCTGGAAATCCGATCTAATATCTGATCCATCGAATAAAGTTCCTGGTTTTAACCTTTCCAGGAGAATATGGTCCCTTCTTAATCGAATAAGAACAGGTCATGGTCGTACCAACAGCATGCTTTTCAAGTGGAATTCAGTTGATAGTCTTAATTGTGAATCAGAGGAAACAGTTGAACACCTAATTAATAATTGTTCGATTTATAAATTCCAAGATGGTATTAGAGCCCTACACAATATATCGAACTCATTTTTGCAATGGGTTGAAAATTTTAGATCAATTTGATTTAGTATAATTTGAATTCTCTCGCTGTTCGGTCTTTTTTTCTTTTCAGGTTGGAGTTTATGTTTGAAAATCCTTCCTCCGAAGAGCCCTTCCGATAGTCGTGATGTCTCTCGATATAGAATATTCAGATACAACAATTTTATTTTATTTTTTTTATGGGGAGACAGGTTTTTTCAGCTGAGGTTTTTCCCCCTGACTCTATAGTATCGTATGATACTAGTGATGATAGTATCGTATGATACTATAGTATCATACGAAGAATGTTATGGTATATATTTTGCTATATTAAGCTGATGCAATTGGTGAAAATAAATGCTTATTCAAAGATTATGTTTATTCAATTTTTTTTCCTATTTCGATTTCTAAATCTAATGATGTTAATCTGAGGCAATGCTTCCTTTTGTCAGCCACAATCATCAATTCCATTTTTTTTTTAATATTCAGTTTGGGATTGGTATTTTCCCCCAAATTTCTAGTTGTATATTTCAAATTTGAACCTGAGCGTCATATCCACATGACATGAAAATAACATAACCTCCTTCAATTTTAAGATGGCTGTGGTTAAATACAACTGCAACTGTCCATTTTAGGTCAAATGAAACGATTTCAGTTATGCCAACATACAACATTTCACCTAAAGTCGCCTTTACGTAAAGTCCCATTTAATTTCATTATGAAATCGGGTGGACTTTTAAAGTCGGCTTTAACTAAAGCCGACTTTTACTAAAGTGACTTTAAGGGGTTTATTATGAAACTGGCCCTTAGTGATGTTTTCACAAAACACATGTACAAGAAAAATAATTTATGTTCTGCTAGATGTTGATATTATGAGAAATGATTCGGAGGTTTGAATCGCATGATAATGTGTCATAAAAAAACTTATTATTTTCTATGTTCCAAAGTGACCGTTATTGTTAATTTTGTTATGTTCTGTGTTTTGTCGTCCGAATCGGAATCTGGAGAAGTCGATGTACAAATTCAAATATTTATGTTCTGGATTACCGATTACAGTCAAGATTGAATTTTTTGAAAGAAAATCCAGTAAACTTTTCATTGTACTTCATATATCGTTGTTCTTGCTATCAAAAAGTATTGTCTAGAGTGGAAAAGTTGACATAGTTTTTTATTAGGTAAGTTCGAAACTTATTCTCATTTCATAGTAAATATCAAAAATCATTGATATTACCTCAATTTCTGATAATATTTATTTGTAATATCCAAAAATAATAATTATACAATTTTAGTATGGACCAATGGATTCGCGAACACTATAAGTCCAAAGGAGATTTCGGGATGAAAACTTTAGACAGTAGAAGAAGTGCTTCTCTTATTAATAGAAAAGAACAACGCAATACTTTGTTGAAGAAATTTCGGAATATCCCTGAAAGTATGTCCCCCCTTATGTCTCCAATGATACCTAAAAGCAAGGAAGTCAAAGTTGAAAAGGCAGCCCCTAAAAGAAAAGAAGAAGCAGGTAACAATAAAAGACTGGAAATGCTCAAAAAATGGAAGGAAGAGAGGGAAAGAAAAAAATTAGAAGCAAAAAAAAAGGCCAAGCCACTTTTCAAGGTATTTCACGTTGAACACAAGGATAATTTGGAAGATATTTACAGTAATATTAAAGGGAAACCAACAAAGGTGAAGGAAAAATCTCCAATGAAATTTTCTGAGTAAGTTCAATTATATTGTTTGAACATCACTCAATTTGTTGTTTCAGGAATAAGTTGAGCAAATCTAATATCCTGAAATCTAATGAGAATATCAGTCAATTCAAGTTTAACAAAAACGGAGCGAAGGAAACACAAAACTTCAATAAAGCAACTTCCACTATATCAAAAAGTGGGAGTGGTAAAAGAGTTCTTACAGATAAGTATGAAAACTCGCAAAATTCTAAAATCGGTAAAGTCCCCAAAAATACTTCAAAGATTCTAACTAATGGAACTAGTATGTTACAAAGTAGTAAAACTAAATTAGAGAAGAATCATGAAGAAAAAAAGGGTAAAGTAGAAAAATCAAAGATACTTAAAGCAACAAAATCAGCAAGTAATAAAACAACTTTGGACCAAGGAAAAAATTCTATAACGATATCTTCCACAAAACAAGAGACTGGGCAAACACTGAGTGCTTCGAAAAAAGCAAGAAGAAAGAGTAATAAATTAGATTCAAGCCTAGAGAAGAAACCAAAAGTAAGTTTCAATTTTAATTTTTCATCAACTTCAATGTTTTGTGTGTAGTTTTCTTTTTTTTGAGTTTTTCCCATAGTTTTTCCTTATTTTTCCAATTAAACATGTATTTTCTAATGAAGAATTTCATTTCAGCCTGAAAACCTAAATGGGACCAGTGATGACTTCAATTCCTCATTAATCAAACGGAAAACATTGAAATCGCATAAAAAAAATTCCTTACATAATCAAAGCAACGATAGTAACCTAGATAAGTCGATATCAAAAACCAAATCTGGAAAAAAAAATAAAACTGAACTTCTCAAAGACGAAGAAAATAATGAACCAATAACAGCCAATGAAGAGGGGAATCTTGTCGCTGATTATAGAGAAGATGAAGAAATCGAAATGGTTGGACATTCAGAGAATAATGTGGATAAGACTGAACTAAATCCGGAAGACTGCAGCTCCTCATTCAATATGAAAAACACACCAAATAGATCGAAAAGTGATAGAAAAACCAAGCGAAGAAGTCGCAGGACTTTAAAGAATGAGGACGAGAATGAAGAATTATCCACCTTCGATACAACGGAGGTGAAAAAAAATGCTGCCGAAACATCTTTGCAAGAAGTTCAGAAAATGTCTGAGTCTGAGAACGTTGACGATAACATTTTTTTAAACACTCCCAAAAAGGGATCGGAAGAGGATATTTGCTACATTAGTCCGTTTGTCACTGTAAGTCGGGGAAAAGTAGCAGCTAGAAAGGAGTTTGAACAAAGAAAATCACTAAATGGTGAGTCGATTTTTGCAAATTTGAAAAAATTGTTTTCACTCATTTTTTTTAGGCTCCACGCTCAACACTTCAGTGTCTGGCAAAACAGATCCAAGGAGTCCAAAAGCAGCGGCAGGCTATTTCACACGAAAGCTGAACATGGAGATTGCCAGAATTCAGGAAATGTGCAGTGTTTGGCAGAATTATAAGGTCAACAAAAAAAATAACTTATTCAATTCATCATTTACTTACTCGCAATGTCCACTATGTTAACGTTATTTTATTCTTGTCCAGGATGAGGGAAATCTTTCCGAAGAAGCTTGCGGCCTTATTGACATGACTATCGGCCAATCCAACCTCCTGATTTCGAAAAAATTCAATCAGTTCCGTGGTTTGATTCAGCAATGTCTCTCAAACGACGACCTCGATATGAAGATAAAGTGCGAGGACCTTCACGGCTTCTGGGACATGATGTACAAACAGGTGACTAACCTAGACAAGAGATTCGAGAACTTAGAAGACATGAAAAAGAATAATTGGCTCGAAGAAGCGCCTAAAATAAAAACTCCCAAAGTAGCAGTCAAGGGAAAAAAGAAGAGTAAAGCTAAGAAAGCACCTAAGGCGTCTTCGATTCTCAAAGAGACAATATTGGGTAGGTTGGGTGTAGTATTTCGATTAATGGAATTTTAACGGGTACTTTTTTTAAAGCTGCCAGGAGAAATCGTGAAAAACAGACGAAATCCGAAGGTGACATCGAGATTCTGATCGCTAAGAAGGATAAGACTCCTAGAAGAAAATCAGTGTCTAAAGATCACAAAGAGGTTAGTATTGAATGGTAGAGATACGAAAATATTCAAAATTAAGTTATTGAAATGCAAATAGAGTCCAAATTTAAATAAAGTTTCCCTCATTTTGACAGTTCTCGCAATCTTCTAGGTTAAACAGCTTCTCACAACTGTCAAAATAAAGGAAATGTCATAATGAAGTTGTCAAGAAATAAATCGTTTTGACAGCTCAAATATCCGATGAACGTTGAGGGATCTTTTATTACAGGAACCTTAAATAAAGTGAGGCCTGTATTTGTGTTTCAATAACTCTCTATTATACGACCAGAAAATATCAGAATTCCCCCAAATACTTTCTGTTGATAACTAGAGTTATATAAATAATGGTAACGGCTTTATTTATTTTATTTGGTGGAAATGTATATGAGTAAGTTTTTTTTTTAGCTGAACACCCCAGGAAGAGGGATATTGAAATCAACCAATACCAGATCCGAAAAAAGAAAAACCGTTGTTTTCCAAAATGTAAGGGAGAGTGCGGGAAGTGCTAAGAAAAGCCCTTCGTCACCCATAATTAAAGGTGAGTTACCCATTGGGTCAAGTTATCTTACTGATATAATTTTTTTAAAAAGGTACTCCAATTCCGTCAAGAAGATCTGCAAGAATATCTTTGAACAGAAGCAAATTAACTTTCGAGTGATTGTTGTTTCATTTATTTTCACCACGGTCCTTATTATTTTATTATATTGATTATTGTGTTGACTGTTTATAATAATTGTTTTAATAGTTTAGTAATACATTATATTGAATTACCGAACGTTTTTTAATTGAAATTAATACCCGTGGATTTGGAACACTTCTAGGTAGATTAGATAGATTGCTTGTTTGTGTAAAAATCTTTATCATAAAATATACAATATAATAAAATTAAATCTGCCGGCAAATACTGAAAGTTATGCCAGAATACAAAACAAAATCTGAAATTTATAACGACTTCATAATATGTACTTGAAACGTTCTTTGAGTTGAAACCTTTCTCGATTGGTTTTGAGCCCCTAAACAATACCAGGATAACATCCTATGCTTGGTGATTTTACTATTTTTTTCTGTAAAATCTTTCTGCTGAAATGAACTACTTTTTCCAATGATATGTGGTATATTGTCGCTATCCTGTTGCGTTAACCTATTGAGATGTAATTGTAAAGAATTCTCTCCTGAATTTTCGTGTATTTCGTTGATTATCAAACAAAATAATCGGAAAAAACATCATTCAAACTGCAGATCCTTGAAGTGTATAAATATTGAAGTGTTTGTTCCAATGGCTTTGTGGCTTTTCTGATGATATTTCCTGGCAATATAGGCAGGTTTCAGTCGACAACCTCATTCTATTCGGCGGAGATCCTTGCTTATTCCTTAAATAACTGCACGATTATCACAGTTCGACAATTTTCAAAAATTGAGGCACATTTTCACAACCATCAAACTCATCTTAAGGTATTTCGTTTCTCAATATGACGTTCTCATCGAATTCATTTATTTTCTCGTTTTCCTTCGACAGAGAAACTGCATCATTTTTAGAAATGCTCCTATCGTCGACTAGTGAAAACTTGTCGTCTATATACTTCATCATATTGGCGTGTTTTTGGGATTTCGCGTTCAAACCTTTAATCCTCGAATGGGGCAACGCGTATTTCAGTTTATCCCAGAACCAGGGATCCCCCCATTTTATGTAAGTGTTGGTTTTCATGTAAGCCTTCAGTTCGTCGTCCAGTAAGTCCATGTTTATGTCTCCGTAAAGGACAATTATGACCCTGGCTCTGCCCTCCTTCATTGCTTCTGTATGGGCAGTCCTGAACTCCATTTTACCCCAAACGCTCTCCAAGAAGTTGGGGGATAGGACAACTAAAGTCCTTCTAGAATCCTTGACTGAAGTAGTGACTTGTTTCGCTATAAATTCTCCTGGAATCCAGTTCCTGAAATGCAAACATAGTTTGTACGGTTTGGGACCGGCCTCCAAAATCGAGATCAGGTTTTCCAGGACGAAATCCTCGTCCTTATGGGAGTAACTGACGAACGCATCGTACACTTTATCTTTGTCCAATTCCTCTTCTTCGATGAGAAACAGACATATGTTGTGAGCGTACATCCAAACCTTGATTTCTTGCTGGAATTTGTAGTAAAAAGCTGCCATGGAAGTGAAAAAGCACAAACAGAGAATGAGAACAGCGGCAGAAGCCAAAAAGATGGGATTTGTGGGGCACAAATCTTTATCGTTGAGATTTATCAGATGCCGAGATGTTCCTTGACAGAAAATGTTGTTTGTGTCGATCTGAAAAGCAAAATCTTGATTTAATTTAAGAATCTTCATTCAATATTGTGATATTAGTCGCCTTTTGAATCCTTATGTCGTCATACTTGGTAGTTCTGCATCAAGCAGGTTGCAACTTGATCTTGCACCCGAAGCTTTAGGTTAAAACGGTAAAAGTGATAGTTTATGTTCAGTTATAGTGTGGAGTCTCCCAAGAAGCCTCGAATAAGTCGGATATTTAACCTTTAAAACCCCCTATTGGGGATTCAGAACCCCCCACTGATTCATAGATCTGACAAAGCTCTCGCTAATAAAAGGTTTCGATTGCCCCAAACTGTTATAATATGTGGCTTATGTAGACGAGATGTAGAAGATATTGCACAATCTCAGAGTTTAAGATGTCGGCGGATAGAACGCAAAAAGAAAAAAGCACATAATCAAGAGGAAAAGATGGTTTCATACCTGGTGTACATGCTGCCTCAAGTAATTAGTTAGGTTAGCTGCCGAACAATCACATTTCCAAGGGTTCCCGTGCAGAAGCAGTTTTTTGATCGATGTAGAATTCATGAGATCCAAAACTCCATAATCGATGTTGCTCAGTTGATTGTTGTGTAAATCAAGAATCTGGAATGGAAAAAAAGTTGAAATTATGAGAAATAGGTCTGAAGGACTTAGGTCAATGGCCTTAAATACAGTTATTTATTTATTTATGAGATATTAAGGATATATGTCTGTAGTAAATAGATTCCCATATTTTGAGAAATAACTCTTATCCAACCGCCAAAGGTTCAGTTATTTATATACCCCGAAAAATTCTTAAATTATCTGTGCATTCCTTCAATTTTTCCAAATCAACCGAGTTACATGACGTCTTCAGTTACTCCGAAAAGAACAGATCCTGAGGAACGGAGACAAAAATTAGTTTCCCAAGAAATGCTCTTCCCGATAGGAAATTACTAACTTTTAGCCATTAGTTATCAGAATTGTTTTTATTTATTCAGAGTTTATTTTTAGTGTTATATAACCTATTATTTGAATTAAGAGTTTTTATACATTCAGAGTACATTCTTGGTGAATTTCTGTTTTAGGATTTATTTTAAGTTTGAAGATCAGTCAAAATATAATCGTTTTCGATAGCGAAATAATCCTTTTTTTCATCTTTTGATGTTCATTCGCCTACTTTATTCGCTTCAGAAAGTAAACTAATTTTCATTCTGATTGTTATATTGAAGAACTCAATACAACAGCTTCCTCCTCGTGATGACTTTTGGATTATTTGCGATAAAATATTAACAAATTGTCCGCAGATAAACGGAATGCTGTTTTGTTTTCCTCCCTACAGTTCTTCATTCAATTGTGAATTGAAATAAATTTGGAAAAAAAATCGAAAACAGTGCGAATTGCAAAAGAAAACCGTATGTATACTTTCTATATCTACGCGTGCTACTTGACACTCCGATGGTAACAACGGCAACGTCTAACCTTCCGGCCTGTTAGATTTAGTAGGCCCTGACTAACTATGACAGGCTCTGAAAGCTTCAGCTACACCAAACTTCACTGGAAACTTTATTGGAAAAATATGGAGAAAAATTGGAGAACAAAATGAATAATGATATCATTTGAAAACATGAGATCGCTGTGTTGTTTTCAAATAATCTGCAGATATGAGTTAAAACAATATGTTATAGGTACCAAAATGTTGTCCACAAGGTTTGAAAAGACTATTCTTAGACCTTACCAGGTGTTATTTCTCTTACCTCAAGTTTTGGTGGGATCCATCCCAGCGATTGTATCCTGTTGCCCCCCAAAAACAGCCTGGAAACATTCCAGTATCCCATATCATCAACAGAAGGTCCCCTCTCCAACAAATTATTCTCCAGATGTACTTCAGTCTGGTTAAAGATGAGCTGCACCGGGTGTACAATTCTCGGAACCGACGTCAAATTTCTCCCATCACAATTCACAACAAGGGAATAATCGAAAGGTCTCCACCAACATCCACATTGCTCCAAATCCGTACAACTGAAGTTCCCAACCACCTCCTCAATCGGACAGCTGAGCATCTCAGGTGATACGTTTTCTACCGGGATCCCCTTGAGTATTTCTGGAGAATTGCAGACCAGATCGTCGTGCAGGAAGTAAATGGCAGTTTTCACGCCAGGGTACAAGTCGTTCCTCAAATACCTGACGAAATCGATGGAGAAACAGTCGCAAACTATGGGGTTCTGGGATATCCTTATCATAGAGGGCGCTCCTGTGTTGTGGTAAGCATCCAGGTCGAGTTGTTGGTAAGCTGTCACTTCCACGTTGTCGAAATTAAGGTGGGATATCTGGTTGTGCTCTAGGTCGAGTGTCAACTCGTTTACTGTTATTTTCCATAAGGCATTTACCTGAAACAGCAAAAACAGTTGTTTGTACACGTAATAACCACATTGAGGTTTCTAGAACATTCAGATCCAATAAGGAATCTCTCTGTATCATTTTGCCAAGGGGAAATTCATCAATTGATACATTTCGAGCTATGGAGCACCGCTGAATCAAAAATCAATAAGAAAAAATGTTAAATACATAATAGAAGGAAGACCACTGTGTAAAACTTGTGCACAAATTGGTTAAAGGCCAAATCCATTCAAAAACTTGTTGCCTTACAATAGAAAAAGAAATAACACTTCGAACTTTCAAAGATTCTAGAAAATTTTATTCATGAAATCGTAGAAATTCTTTGATATACACTCCCGTCAATAAATTCCGGACAGGCAAAATTTTTGTCAAATTCAACACCCAGTATCTTTTTTCGTGGTTCTCCGATTTTGTTGAAATTTTCACCAGGTATAGTATTGGGTCTTGTTATATTAACCTGAAATTTACTTTGCGAAAATAGCTGTAGTTCATCCGTTATACAGGGTGAAACAAAACCTTGTTTTATACCCTTCATTTCTAAACACCTTGTGGTGAATTTGAGGCGGAAAATTTGATATCATTCAGTTTTAATTTGAAGTGTGATCCTTTCTTAACAAAATGTTTTTTTGATTTACGTCAGTATCTGCTTGAAAAAAAAGATACACATTCTCAAAGAAAGTGTTGCATTTTTGCAATTTTTATAACCATTTAAAACATTACAATAACTTATCGACTAGCAGACATGAACAAACATAAACATCTTTTTTTTAAGCAGATACTGACGTAAATCAAAAAACATTTTGTTAAGAAAGGATCACACTTCAAATTAAAAATTAATGATATCAAATTTTCCGCCTCAAATTCACCACAGGGTGATTAGAAATGGAGGGTATTTAATTTAATTTAATTATTTAAGTCAATTCATTACATCATAACCATAACAAACATAATAGACTAAATATAATTGAATTGCAATTTCAATATGTCTAAACCACATGGCATCACAATTAAGTAACCTTCACAAAAATAACTCTCATTTTGAAATTGTTTAATCCCAATTTGAATGTGATTAGTCTCAATTTGAAGTTGAAGAGGTATAGATTCATATAAAACATATAAGGCATAAAAATATACTCACCCTTAAAGAACTTATATTGTTATGACTTATGTTGATGGATTTAACAGAGGCCAACATCATCAAATCTTCCGGGAAATCCTTCACCTCGTTGTAACTCAAGTCAATCTCCTCCAAATCTGCGCATTTATTAAAAGGACTGGTGGGATAAAATCCTTCATCTTCGTACTTGTACGAATTGTGGCTCAGGTAAAGTTTCTGAAGGTTTTTATTTCTCGAGAAAGCATCCAGATGTACATTCTTGATCTTGTTGGAATTCAAATTCAATTCTCTCAATTTTCTCAAAGGTTTCAACAGTTTATCGTTGATTTCATGGAGTTCATTGCCTTGGAGTTCCAGGGTCTCTAGTTTCGTTAAAGATTTGAAGGTTTCATCGTCCAAACTCTTGAGTTTGTTAGAGGATAAAGACAGGGTTCTCAAGTTATCCAAATTTTTGAATAAGTTTTTCGGTACATCTTCAATTTCGTTTTTACCCAAAGAAATATGCATTAAAGCCGTAGAATTCTCGAATAGGTCCTCTGGTATGGCAGTTAACTTCGACCCTTCTAGATCCAAGATCTTCAGGCTTTTGAAATCGGAAAAAACGCCGTTTTCCAGGGCTAATCCAGGATTTCCACCGAGCACCACATGCTCCAACAGACGATTAGACTGGAAAGTACTTCTGGAAATGTTTCTGAGGGAATTGTGCCTGAAACTTACATTCACCAAATTTGGGGTGAAGTCCAAAGATCCTTCTTCTATGAGTTCTATATCGTTGAAAGCCAATTCCAGGACTTTAAGACTTTCCAGACCATTGAAAGTGTGACGTCGAATAACTTTCAAGTCGTTTTTCCAAATGTAGAGCTTCTCCAAACTGCTCAAATTCTGGAAAAGTTTATCCGGTATGTTCTCCAAATGATTATCTGATATACTGAGGAACTTCAATTTGGACAGGGTCGAAATAGAACCCTCCTCAAGGTTTAAATGATTCCTATCCAGCTCGAGGGACTCGAGTTCTGGAAAATTACGGAAAAACCCCTTTTCCACTTCCTTCAAATCGTTCGCTCTCAACTTAAGCACTGTAACATTCTGCAAACCACGAAATTTACCCTCTGGTATGGAGAAATTCTGGAAGACACCGTACTCAAATGAGAGTACGTCCAAATTCTCCAGACCGAAATGGTCCACGATTTCTTTCACGCCATTTTCCGGCAGAGGGCAGTAGTTGATCCTCAACTTGTCGATGTTCTTGAATGTCACTTTCGGCAGCTTCTGAGCAGTTAAGATGTTGACGTTGCTGCAATCGATTTGGATGTAGGAGGTTGGGTAGACGTGAAGGATGATATCTTCGTTGTTTTCGAAATCTGAACATTGGTATTCGTAGTGGTCAGAATTGTTGAGGCACTGACAGTTTTGGGAACTTTTGCAGAAGTCATTGCTTGCACTGGATAGGGGTAGTATCAGAATGAATACTATCCATCGGCTCGATTCCTTCAAAATCATCTAGGTGACTGGAAAAAAGAAAAATATGATAACGACATATGATAATGATACAAAATATATCACTAATTGCACCAATATAATGTTGTAATGTTTTTTTCACCAATTCCTAATGAGTTTTTGGCATATTAGTATTTTTAAAGTTGAGTTAGATGTAGGAATATTGATTGTTGGTTCCTCTGGTATTGAGGCAGAAACAACTAAATGAGAATATAAAAAATGGCAATTCAAAAACGATAGTCACAGCAATATTATCAAGTAGATAAGGAGTTCATATTCTTGCTGATGGTCAGCTATAAACTGTTTTGGCCCAGTTTGTACTAGAATTACAAATTGTTATTAGATGGGGAATTTATGAGGGAAAGAAGTTGTTACTCACTTTTCGAAAGTATGTTGTATGACATCAGCCACTGTTGGGTCAATTACGTGTTGTGAGTTTGAAAACAAGAGAGAGAATGGACTAGTATCACCAAAGAGCTCATTAAATATAGAGTACATTGTCGTTTCTGATAAGTCATCGAGAAAATATTGAAGAATGTCATATTCGCAAACAATATACGATAGCGTGAAAGCTTTCAATAAATGCCCTTTTCAACTCTCTTCTTAAAAGTATTTTGAAATTTAGGAAAAAATGTGTTCATCTCAAAAGGGGGTTATCGAACTTTGGAGTTTAATTAGGATAGAAATTCTCGGGTTTATAAATCTAAACGTTATGTTGTACTTTTTATTCTCTCATTCCAAGCTTTCGGCTACCATGTGCAAATTATGTATGTAAGACACAGTATATGCACATGGTATACCATGTGCAGAATATGTGACAGTATTTTTTAGTTTCCTCTGAAGAAGGCTCAAACTGTAGCCAAAAGCTTGGAATGAGACAATAAAGAGTACAACATAACGTTTAGAACTATAAATCCGAGAATTTCTATAAAAAAAAAATGTGTTCGATTACTGACTCTCTGCATTTAAGTAATTACTTCACTGTAAGAAGCTTCAACAGTGTTTTAATAAATTGCTGTATTTCGAAGTAAGTTGAACTTTTGCACATTTGTGTAAAAAGTTTAAACAATTTGCCATTTCAAGGGTTTTCCCACATAAACTTGGGAACTTTTATCCAGAAATGTTATGATCTATCAGCATCTGCAGAGTGTCAAATTTCTGAATCGGAAATCCCAAATATGTAGATGCATAAACGTTTCTGGATTTTTACGAATTTCCTCGCTATTATCAATTGAATGGAATTCATGCTGGACTTCATAATTAAGTGAGTCAGATATAAGGTAAGTACATTGGAAATATTGGATTTTTCTTCCCATGTCACTTGGTATATTCAGAAATTGCTCACATCGAAATCTCTTATAAGAGGTAACGTAACCAAGTTATACAATAATCGTTCTGAAAGCTTTCACTTTCACCACCAACAAATGATATTTTATGTATCATCAATAACTGTAGATAAGGGAACAGTAAACGGTACTATTCTTTATTTTGATCTGTGTGAATAAAAAAGCGATATGATGATTAGATTGCGTTTTCCAAGTCCGTATTTATCCACGAACCTTGAAATTATTTATCGGTTTTTCTTCCAAATATACCATTTTTTATATTGCTCATCCCAATCCGGGAATAATTATACCCTTTCTTTCTGAGAATCGCGGCAAGAATATAAATGCGAAGAGAAGAACTCACCTTGAATAATAAAGTCCCGAAAAATCCTACTCTCGAGTTGTTAACCTTTAACAAAACCCTTTTCACATTTTCCTACGTTCGCTACGGATATATCACTGTATGTGAGATGTACTCTGGCATTTTTTTGAACAAATCGTGATTTGCCGCACAAGAATTTCGAAAATATAAACACGAAAATCTGGAAACTGAGCTGAGTAGCGTATGCCTAAGTAAACACTTGTTTGCGTTCTGCGCATTGACGAAACCATTGGATTTGGTCAATAGTTACATTATCGAGACCTCGAACTCATAGGCGGATGTGGATTCGGGCGGAGAGGGATCGATTAATCCCTCTTATGAGTCATAGGATTATTAGTATACACGGTGTTTGTTCTCAGACGAGCCACTCTGTATACTTCTTATCCCATTGTGATGAATTTCGTCGAAATATTCAGGCTGAGTGAAAAAAATCGAGTTATAATAGTTATTTATGATATGAACAAAATGAAATCACTCTTAACACAAATACCATATACAATGTTTTTTGTACAACTGCCCTATTTCGATAATGAAATGAG
This sequence comes from Hippodamia convergens, assembly GCA_038502775.1. NCBI lineage: Eukaryota > Metazoa > Arthropoda > Insecta > Coleoptera > Coccinellidae > Hippodamia > Hippodamia convergens. The sequence continues at coordinate 97,065 of JAVSIQ010000157.1, forward strand.
CGCATTTGCAATGACAATAAACTTCAAAATCCATTTCAATATTCAAATAATCAAAACGTTGTTGCGAATGGCAAACGTTGCCAACGTTATGATTACTAACAAATGAGAAAAGACGCTGTCATTTGAATTTAGTTCCTGTCCAATTTTCGTCTTGGGTTTTTAACTGCTTAATATGTTCGTCGAGAGTCCAATTATTAATAAAAGTGACGATTTGGTTGTTCCTCTGGATACTGAAGAGTCTGCAAGAAGAGCAAATCTGGAACTCCTACCTAAAAAATCTGTTCAGCAGTACGATATTGCATATAACAATTTCCTGGCCTGGTGTGAATTGAAAAATGTAGAAGGGAACTTCAGTGAAACTGTTTTCCTGGCATCAACTTTTAGGAGCAACTTTCAATGATAAAGTCAAGCGCCCTCGTTAAAAATGGTGTGGATGTAGTGAATATTTCAAGGTAATAGCATATTTAAAACGAAAAAGTGAAGGATATCGTCCGAAAAAATCGAAAATTCTCACTCGTGAACAAGTTGAAAAGTTTATAAAGGAGGCACCAGATGAGAAATACTTGATGATTAAGGTTGCAACTATTTTCGGATCATTTGGAGCCTGTCGGCGTGAAGAATTTTGAAATTTATCAGTGGAAGACATCGAAATAACAAATAAATCATTGGTTATACAACTTCCAAATACAAAAACGAAAGTCAGTCGTTCTTTCAGTATAATTGGGAAGTGTGTAGACTATTTTCATAAGTACTTTGCACTGCTCCCTTCTGTCATCAAACATCGTCGTTTTTTCCTGAAATACATGAATAATAAATGCACTGCCCGAACAAAATCATTCGACTATCAGGAAATTTTTCCAATCACTATGTGACGAAAAATATATGGGGTGGCTTGTCCGAGAATAAACACCCTGTATATTCAAGTTATTAATTAATTATTATTTTCTTCTGCGGATTTAAAATCATGACAAGAGATAAATCAAAAAATTAGATTAGTGAAAGTTCTTTCATAACCTTTGTGCTACAGGGTGATTAGGAAAATTTATCATTTTTAGACACCGTATATCACAAAATGAATGAGATTAGTTGGAAAGGTTCCAGTGGTGTACTCGAGTTTTTTCTTGGAGTCGCAGTTTCTGATATACCCACTAAAGTCGTTTTTGATGAGAGAATTTCAAAAACATGACTAAAGTAACATTCCACATCAATCATGCTTTTCCCTTGGTTAAAGTGTCGATGTGATTATCGATATTATGATTGTATGAACGCAGTTAAAATTATATCGACTGGTCCCCCAAAAATAAAAATGCAAACCTCTCCATAAACACTAATAAATGTACACCCACTACATTATTTGAGGATTGATTCCACATTCCGTTCAACACGGTCCCAATGTTTGATATTCCCACTGCGTATGATCGTGTTTTTGTTCGATACTGTTATTTTCGATCAGGGGCGACTCGTCACGCATAACATACGAAAAAAATTACGATGGATATACAGGCTGGGCCCCGAATTTTGAGCTTTGGGATGGAATAACGTAAAAACGCTCGGACAGGTCAAATTTTGTTGAAAGGGGGACACATAAGGGTGTTCAAATGAGTTTTATATCACTACCCCTCTAACTGCTACCACTTGAAGCAATTATTTTTGAATAGAGATAATAGGACGAGTAGCTTTGTTGAAAAGGTAAATCAATTACCTGTATGAGCGTTTTTTTCTTCGATCGCTCAACTACACTGCGCAAAAAATTAACGCACATTCTGAATATCTCAATTTTAATGAAAGTTAACTCTACATTGATTTTTAACTTATTTTTTATGTTCTCTCGGGAAGGTTTTGAACGAAACAAGACACATCAAATGGAAGAAAAATTCAGGATTTCACCGAATCTTATGTGAAAGAAGAGAAATGAACAATTTTCAAAATACTGAAATGCTGATAAGTGATTTAATAGTTGGTATTTCCACCCCTTGCGTTAATTATAGCTCGGCAACGACGGTTCATACTCAAAATGGGTGATCTTAAAATGTTCTGATCTAATCCTTCCCAGATTTAGATTCCCAGATTAAGAGTAGCTGGATGATTTTCTGAACTTCTCAGCCTTCTATTGAGGTTGTCCCAAACCTCCTCAATCAGATCGCTGCAATATTCTAGACACACTTGTATGGGAAACTCCAAACCTTTCTGCAATTCTTGTGTATGTCCACCCTTCTTCTCGTAAAACTACCGTTTGGGCACATTCATCTTGGGTCAAATTGCGTGTTTCGCGTTGCATAGCGATCGAGTGTAGAAAATCAAACGAAAGAAAAACTATCGATCACTAGAATTGATCGAGAACAACTGATTTTAGAATGGAGCCAATACATTCAAAATCTGATAATATCATCTTTTTTTATTCCTGCTGGGAAAAAACATCTGTATTGCAGAAAAACGTTGAAAGTGGATAACATATGCATGCATAATTCTGATAAAATAATTATCCATTGAGTACACCTTCAGTTGTAGAATATTTTTGAGATTTCCATAATGTGAGTTAATTTTTTTGCGCAGTGTAGTAAACAGTTATTGAGGGGTAGTGATATCGAAATATTTTTTTGATCCGTCCGAGCGTTTTTTTCCATCTCAAAGATCCAAATTCGGCGTGTGGAAGTTATTGATGGAATATTGAGTCACTCTGTATAATAATAAAGCGATGAAAAAACAGGAATGCAGGAAATTGCATTACCTCTCCAACAAAATTCTGCTCGACCCCTTTTCCCTATTCAAAATTGAGAGCTGTTAGGGGTTGCAGCAGAGGGTAGTGATATCAAACTCATTTGAATACCCTTATTTGTCCCCCTCAAAATTCTGGGTGGAAAGTTATGGATGGCTCCCCCTGTATGAGCATTTACCTCAGCAAAGTCGTAGGTAAAGGTTCAGTGCTGACTTAATTCAATTCCTGGTGTTTATGTCATTTAGTATTGGACTAACTTATATAAGAAACTCTCTCAAAGTTTTGGAAACGCATTTACAGCGACATCTATCCATTAGGATAACTGCACAACTCCCTCACCTGTCACCCAAGGCATAGAATATATTGTATTCTTTATTCTATGACTCAAGGCGTGTACACCACCAAACCCAGTATCATTTGAATGTTGAATGAAACCTTATATTCAATCTGTTTTAGGACTGTAACGAAATTTAACGAATTCTCAATAAGGGAGTCCAAACCATTTGATTCAATATGGCTGTTTGTGGGCAAACCGTAGGTTAACTCTATGTCTATGTTCCTCAGGGAGAAATTTTCGTCACGAGTGAAAAATAATTAATTTCTGTTTTTGAGCAAACAATATGCAACTGTGAATCTCCATTTGAATGTCTATGGTTTGCCCACAACCGGCGCCATATTGTGAATGATTTGACAGGTCGTTGGATTGCTTATCAATCAATTCATTGTTCTTTATAATATATATTTTTCGAATTTCTTAAAAATATAGATAGGTCCATTGCACATACAGTGACATTTTTTCAAGCAATAACTTTCTTCTGGCATACAATAATTATATTTATACTCGTACAAAATATTTTGATATCACAGATTTTTTATAAATGGGAGTTCCCGAACGGAAATCAAATCGGAGGTTGGGTAAATCCCCTTATACCTATTTAAACACATCTCCTTCCACTCAATCTACAATTGTCCAGCTATTTTTTTCACCAAATTTGTGATTTTTTTTTAATTGTCAAAAAAGCTGAGGCTTAGGCAATACAAGTAAGGGGATTCTCCTCCAATTTACTAGGACTCAATATTATAGGCGTCGAAACATTAGGAATCGGCTGCTTGTCAATAAGTTTGAACTTGTCCTCGATGAACTGCATCATGTTAGCATGCTTCTTCGACAACACCTGTCTACCACTCCTTTTAGGCAAGGCGTACTTAAGCTTATCCCAAAACCATGGATCCCCCCACTTAATATAAGTGTTGGTTTTCAAATAAGCCTTCAAATCATCGTCCAGCGCCTCCATATTGACGTCACCACAGATGATTATAATCACTCTTGCTCTTCCCTCCCTCATGGCCTCATTATGGGCCGTTTTGAATTCAACGATACCCCAAACGCTCTCCAGGAAATTGGAGGAAAGGACGACAATAGTCCTTCTGGAATCCCTCACAGAGTTTATTATTTGCGTTTGGATTAACTCCCCTGGTATCCAATCCCTGAAATGGATATTCAACCTGTAGGGTTCCTTCCCAGACTCTAAGACCGAAACCAGATTTTCCACCACGAAATCCTCGTCTTTGTTGGAAAAACTGATGAAGGCGTCATAGATTTTGTCCTTATCCAGTTCTTCTTCTTTAACGAGCCACAGGCAGTAACCGCGCCCATAGAGCCAAATGAGGATCTCTTTCTGGTAGAAGAAATAAAGGCACATGCTCAACGTTACGAAAAACAGACAAGACAAAGCTACGATTGTTATGTTGAGAACGACATTTTTCTCCGCTGGACAAACGTCCTTATCGTTTAGGTCCACAAGTCGGCTCCTGCTTTTATTGCATCTTATGTCTGACATGTCGATCTGTAAAAAGCAGGTATATTAACAGTGGATTCATGTGAATTTCTGGGATTTAATTTTGCTAGCTTGATTTTTGAACCATGTCCAATTTGTTTTAAAGAGTCTTCGTCATCCTCTTGATTTCAATACTTCCTAAATTAGCTTCTCATATTGAACAATTGATCTTCTTCGTCTTGAACAAACTTCTGATCATTAAATTTGCGAAACAAGTTATGCTTATGTCTTTCCTAAGCTCAGTGGGAATTTCCTGAGCTCTGGAAGTTCTTGATTAAATGAAAACAGCCTCAATAACTCATCATTAAAATTATGAGAGTGTCAAGTGAATTAAGAGTTGTAAAGATTGCAGACATTTAAATTAGATACCGCTCAAAATGAGTCCATAAATTGCGCAATCACTAGAATTGTTGGAATGTAAACGTTTATGTGTTTTAGAATGGCGTTCAATCAGACTATTTCGTTTGGAACAACTTCAAGATAATGCATCTCTGGCGACAAACTTTGGAACAATGTCAGAATGGGTATATAAATATAGATTTCAATTTTTCTTACCTGGTTGATGTGATTTCTCAAGAACACCAGGAAATCCTTCAGTTGGCATTCGCATTTCCATGGATTGCTTCCAAGGTGGATAACATCTAGTTTTGAATCGTTCAACAGCTTTAGGGAATTTGCGTCGACGGTTTCCAGAAGGTTTTCACTGAGATCTAATACCTGGAAAAAATCAGTAAGATTCTCTCAAAACATTACCATAATATACTAACTGACTCCAGGCGGGGTTGTCATTTCGAGAACTCGCTAACCAGACAAACAGAAATCCAACTGCTGTTATGAGATGTTGTCAATATTGATTTGATAATGCCCAAAATCGAAAAAGAGTTGACTGCATAAGTCGAAAAGGCATAAATGAAGTTCAAGATCGACTTATGGCCATTAGAGACCGATTTGCGACAACTCGATCTTTGGCTCAAGGAGAAATAGATCATCTTCTTGCATCAATGCCAAGATGTTTTCGGGAGTTTATAGATAACAGCGGTGGAACATTAAAAAATTCAAAAAATTGTAAACCCTTCGTTTTCCTCTCAAAACTTTAAACATTCACTCCTTGCTATAATATCTATGTTTTTCATTGTTTATATAACTCTAGTTATTCAGTGGACAGTAGTTGGGGGAGTTAGATGATAGAGGGCGCTATAGTTTGAGATGCTTTTCGGATGAATTCGATTCAAATTGGACACTGAATGCGACTCTCCAAAATCTAATGTGACATATGTTGTAGATTAAGTAGAAAAATATGAGATATTATCACGACAAATATAATAATAGAGGAGTTGAATAAAGCGTCCTCTATCAACCAACTCCCCAACTACACATCATTGAATAACTAGAGATTTATAAACAAGGGTTTTACCAAAAAAAAATGTATACAGCTCCTTTTAGTTTTTGCAGTTTCTTCGTCTGATCAGTATATATCACTTACCTTGAGAGATTTCGGAATCCACGTTACATTCCTTATGGAGTTCCCCTTCAAATACCATTTAGAGGTATTCTGGTAACCGTCAATCAAGCCAGGACACCTCTCCAACCGATTGTTCTCCAGGTGGACTTCAATCTCGTTAAACTGGCCAAATTCGTACCTTCTGGTGTAGATGGAAAGATCCTTCATCTGGGGGACCTCCGTTAGACCCTTCCCGGAGCAATCTACCACCAGGGTCTCATCAGAAGGCCTGTAAATGCAGTCACAAGCCAGGTCTGAGGTGCAGCTTCGGTCAAGGCTGCAGGTGAGTTGGTCCAAATGGACCTCATCAAGGGACGTTTTGGACAGTTTTTGAGGTTGGGCGCATTCTAGGCGGTCGTACTTCAAAACCAGGTTTTCCCTGATGGGGTGGTCGTTCTCCTGGACGTATCTCGCAAGGTTTAACGCTTGGCAGTCGCACAATATGGGATTGTTGGATATGTCAATGTCGGTACGAGAACCGTCAGTGGTTAGTTGACGTAAGTCGAGGTCCATGAAATGAATGGTGGATATGTTGTTGGAACTCAAATCCACAGTCACTGGTTTGGCATTGATGGTTGTCAGTCGATCCATCTGCAAGGAAAAAGATTGGTTTCAAGACTATTACTTCATTGGTGATGATACTATATTCAAATAGGCAGAAGATTCAGAAGAACTGAACGAAGGTCGTTACAGCTTGGTTCTTTGTTTGTTGATAAATCCAACGATATCATCAGAAGCCTCAGCTTTTACCTGAGGAATGGTTTTGCAACTCGAACTCTTGTAAACCATGTGTTCAGCCGTTTTTTCCTCTGATCCACATAGCCTACAAATATCATCTGCTGACTTTCCCATGTGGATCAAAAGATGTCTTCATCGGCAGTGTCCACCAAGAAGCAGAGAAGGAAGGAAGAAAGATTCCAAACGAAGTTGACAGTTTAAAAGGGGTTACAGTCCACTGCGACCTGATGGTCTATTGTGCCCCCTGACAAAGCTTTACAGCTCGCCTTCCAGTCCCAGAGATCTTATGAAATCCAATATCTCGGAAGGCTTCAGTGAGACTAATTCCTCACTCCTACAGGTCTCTTGACCAAAGCATTGTTTCCTTTGGCTTACAGGTGACTAGGTGAATAAGAGTTTCTTCCTTCTTCCCAAAGAATCTACACTCGTCAGTGTCCGATACGCCCATTCTGAGCAAGTGCTTTCTGAGGCGACAATGCCCTTTAAGAAAGCCAGTGAGGAGGTGTAGTTGGTTCTTACTGAGATCCAAATATCTTTTGGATCTTGCAGTTTCAAAATTCCGAAGGAACTTTTTGGAGTTATCCAACCCTGGGAGATTCTGCCAGAGTGTTTCTCTTTCAGTTTTCTCCTTCTCCAGAAACTCTTTCTTATAAGTATATTTTCCTATACCACAGAAAGGTAGTACTCTATCCAGAGTACTAGGACTTTATTGGAAACCTTGATTCTTCCAATGAGTAATATTAGTATTCTGCCGATAAATAACTCTTATGGCTCTATTCTCAAGGAAGTCAGGGGCATTGGCTCTCACCTTTATATTGTATAAAGGAGGGTAAAGATTCGTCCAAGACCTCCCTGAGAATCTACCCATGACCCCAACAGCCAAGCAGCTGGCACCTTCAAGAACTGAAAGAAATGGTTGAGTCCCCATCTTCAAATCCTTTGAACGCGCTTTCTATCTAACCTAGACGTCTGATTAAATCGTTCTTTGAGGAAATTCACATGGAGAAAAACAAAGTACTTACATAGATTTCTACGATGTTGTTATGCTCCAAATTGATAGTTTCGATCGTAGCTATCCTATTCAATTTGTACGGGTACCTAGAGATGTTGTTGTAACTCAAATCCACCTCCTTCAGATTAGTGCTGGACATACTGGAAAACGGGGTGTTGCTGCTAAAAAAGGTCGAATCTTCAAAGTCAAATTGGTTGTGGCTCATGGAGAACTTCACCAAATTCTTGTTCCTCGAGAGAGACTGCGTGAACATGCGGACAATCCTGTTGAAGCTCAGATTTATCTCCTTCAAGTTCCTCATTCTTTCGAGTAGATTCTCATCGATGGCGTCCAGTTGATTGTGTTGTAAATGAAGACATTCCAACCTCTCCAATGATGCGAACGTTTCTGAGTCTATCCCCTCAATTTGGTTGGAGTCTAGATGAAGCACTCGTAAGTTCCTCAGATTCTGGAACAGATTCTTGGGCAACGTTTTCAAACGGTTGTTGTTCAAGGAAACTCTGATTAGGTTCGTTGATCCTTTGAATAGATTCCCCGAAACGTTCTGTATCTCGTTGTAGGCCAAAGTAACATTCTTCAAATTCTCGAAGTTAGAGAAAACATCGTCGATCAGATTTATCGTAGGGTTCTCATCCATCCTGATCAACTCGATGAAACGACAATTTTGGAAGATTCTTCTCGAGACATCTTTCAGTTTGTTTCTCCTCAAACTCAACGTTATCAGGTTGGGGGAGTGGTCGAAAACTTCATCCTCTATGATCTCGATTTTATTCAGGGACAATTCTAGCATCTTCAGGTTCGCCAGGTTGTCGAAAATTCCATTTTTCAAGATCCTCAAGTTGTTTTGCCACAAAGATAACCTTTCTAAGGTGGATAAATATTTGAAGGTACCTTGGGGTATGCTTCCTACGTTGTTGCTGTTGATGCTCAGCACCAACAGGTTGGGGATGTTCTTGAAAATATTCTCATTCAAGATCAGATCATTTTCGTCGATCGTCAAGTCCGATAATTCTGGGGTGTTCTTGAAAATGTCACCGTCCAGTGAAGTTATGTTGTTCCTCTTCAATTCCAGCACTTTGAGGTGGTTTAGATCCTTCAGATCATCAGTGGTTAGAGGCTTCACCAAAGCCCTTTCCGTGAAACGTAGGAATTCTAGGTTCTGCAACGACATTTTCTCAACGACTTTCGAAAATCCGTTTTCAGGCAAAGGGCAGTCTTGAAATTCTAACTTGGTGATCATACTGAGGTTGGCATTTGGCAAGAGAGAGTCGTTCAAAGTTTCTATGCGATCGCAATCTATCCTGATCTTCTTGGTTGAACGATATACGTGGATAATGGTTTTGCTTCCTTGGTAGTTGGATGGGGGGCAATGGAACTCTAGGTTTCCTGAAGATGTAACGTTGATGCAGTTGCAAAACTCTGTTCTCCTGCAGACATTGTCTCCTAGGGCCTGCGAGATTATCAGGATTTCGAGTATGGCTATTACGTATCTCCTCATTGTATGCATGGCTCATTTGTGTGAGGTATCTGAAAGAGATACATAACATACAGAATAAAAATCTTAATATATAAAACTAAGTCGGCCATTTTGTTGGTTACACCATTCATAACTCAAGATTGGTTTAACTGTTTGTTATTAAAGATTTTTTTTTGGATTCTTCTACGACGAGGTTAGCATAAAATACATTAAAACTCTGATAAACTTTATGAAATGGAAAAAAAATAGGAAATAACTTTTCTTCTTGCGAATAACGCCAGTAGGTGTCGCTACGGTTAACAGCGTTTTCGTGAAAGCATTATATTTGATATTTATTCGGTGAACTACATTTTCTAATAATATTAACGCATCTGAGTCCATGTGTTATTTCACCTATCTTTCTTCCGAACACTACGGAAAATTTAATGACGAAATGTTTTGAACAAATCTCCATTCTACTTTTATATATGTAAACAATTACTGTGTATTTTGAGTTGCCTAAAGGGATGTTTTGGAGCGCATTTATTCTTTTGCCTGGTGACTTCCGACAACCATTACCGGTAATTCCAAAATCGACGGCTGCCGATGAAATAAATGCTTGCCTAAAATCATCAACTTCAATTTTGGCTAGGTAATAAAGCTCTCAATTCAGTTGATTGCGGTTGGAATAGTACCAATATATATTTGCAGCCCACAAAAATGCAAAAAACACCTGCACCACAAAAATTATTGAGAATGATTTTTTATAACTGCAAAAAAGGATGCAATGCGTCATGTACCTGCAGAAAAATGAGCTTTTTTTGTAACGTTACATGTGGGGAATGTGCAAGTGTTAAGTGCCAAAACAGTTGTCCAATCTTTGACAAAGATGAAGAAATAATTGACAGTGGCGACAGCCACTCAGAATCAGATTAATTTTTTGACACAAAAAGTATTAATTTCACGTGAATAAAGTGATAAATAAATGAATATTTTAAATGATATTTTCATTTTGTTATTTTGAACAGATAGGGGTTGCTCCTAGGGGTTGAAAAATAAAAATAACTAAAACTAACATTGATCCAAAATACTGTTATAAAATTGATTGAAATTAATTAATTATACTAACAAAGACCCATTTTCACACATTTTAGGCTGAAAGGGGGTGTTGAGCTTAAATCTCAATTTGAAACTATAATATTTATTATATTGTTGTCAATCCCATTCGCTCTACTCTTTGTTTTTGCGTCTCAACTGGAATTATCAAGTGAATTTATCACATGTAAACCGCAAAATAAAAAGATTACATGTGCATTGGTCATCTTATCTATAAATGTTGAAAGCTCGACCAAAAATACATAATCTCCTAACAATACTTCCGCGAGTTGAAGTCTAAAATTCTTTTAATTCAAATGAAAATAAGAGAAGAAGAATTTCAGGATTGAGATTATTTAGGATAATATACCGGGGTGTCAATTTTGATTTTTCCAAATGAAGAGAGTGGTGTGTGTCACCCTGTATACATAACAACATGCACTGATATAAGGGTCAAGGGTTCAATGTAAACTCATACTCCGTTTCAGATGAACTGATATAAATTTCTGAGCTAATTTTCGAGTTCTCGCAGATAATCAAAATTCCTAGAATTGTTTCTAGGATCTTACGTGTTTTACTAGCTCTATGACAAACTTTCGCTGATATCAACTGTGGAAATACCAAAGTACATATCCGAATAAACAATTAGCCACACAATATTTTTACTGAATACTTCGGGAAACACGTTATCAATCTTTATCTACTGAAGATGGTGAAGAATTTTGTACCACATGGACAAAAAAATAGATTCATTTCTTTCGTCATCGAAATATCGTTTCATAAATTTTACAACCTGTTTATTGGAAGTTTTAAGATGTTGGAGTTTCCCCAAAACAGCAACCTTAAATTTTCGACTGTCATCTATCATAAATATCCATTTAAGACCTTTCTAGTGCTCAATAATGGTCAGGTTTTTCCAGCCACACTCTATCAAATCGACTATTGATGAATTTAATTACATAATAGTTGCCGTCAATTAGGCTGTAGCCGCTTGTAAAGGACCTTGATTGCTTGATTCTGATCTTAAACTCTCCGAATTGTACCTTTATATTAGTCCTCGTGAGAGTGATAACTCCTATTTAATGAAATCTAGACTTCAGAAGCATTTTTCTGACTTTTATTAGTTGCTATATCTCAGTTAGATCATTTCAGTTGATTTTGGAAAGTGTTTAAGTAATGGATAATGCCTTAAGGACGTTTTCCACTTGGTTCTGTTACCAGTCAAGTCTATTTGTCCCAAGATAAATTTTCTAAAGAGTTGTTGATGAAACGATATTAATGAAATCAAATGAACTCAAAATATCATCTGGACAACTCAAAGCATTAATATTTCCGGAATAATGTTGCAAAACAAGAAACTGTATTAATATTCGAAAGGACAACGGTACAAGCAGATTGGTTTAGAATATCTCAAATAAATTCTTAGGTGTAATCGTTGACCGTAGCTCAAGAGCAGTACATATTCCATAAACAAGTAAATAACTAGTTTGATATTTCTACGCGAATCGTATTGATTAGATCCACGTGATCTTTGTAGAAATCATCTATAAATGGACCCAAAAGGAAATAAAATAAATATTTCAACCTAGCTTTCTTGTGTCGTACCTACACAAGCAAAAAGTGTTAAAAAAATTCGGTAGTATGCGATGGATTATAATGCAACGTCACGAATGCAAAATTAGTTCATTAATTCACATATTTCAAGTCGAAATTCAAAGAAAAAATTAATAAAGTAAAGATAACAACCCACCCTGTTTTATTGAACAAATCAGAATTAAGACAACAAAGAATCTACCATGGTTATTAATTTTAAAATTGTCATCAATCTAGGTATAAAATTCCTTTCCCCTGTGAAATCTATAACTTGTATAAATAATGAACTCCCTTTTTGCGATGCAGTCATTCCACATTCAAATTTTGGTGTACTTGGAATATTTCAAAATCTTATCATTGGAGAAATATTTTAACATATACCGTATCGGTATGAATTCGCAAATTTATAATCATGAAAAAAAAAATTGTGAAGCCAGGAATTTAGAATAACTGTGTGTATATATTATTTCACTGTGTTTTACAATTTCAACTCACCAAAAATGAAGAAGTACTCTCAACCTCAAGGGATATTGTGAACTACTAAACCTTAACACCAATTATTACACGACAAAGAAAGCTCAAGATAATGATATAAAGATAATTGTACCCTGGATGCCTCTCCATTGTGCAGATATGGTTTTAATGGCGGGAAAATTTAGGGTTCCGAGAACCTAACACTCTTCTCAAGAATATAAACATCGTCTGACCGGAGAAAACAATTAATATACGTGACAATTGTCAGATCACATAAAATTATCTGTTGAATTTCCCATCGGAAATGACGGGTTTTTGAAATTCTTATCTCATCCATATTTTTCGTAGGAAGAAATTCAAATCCAACTAATTTGAATATCCCATTCGAAAGCAATCACTAGAAAACGAAATATATACAGAGAAGAAGAAGAATAAGAATGAAAAAATCATTCAGCTGGAGTTTTGCAGAGATATAACATCTCATAGTTGATATCATTTGGCTTTTGATTTTCCTCGAAAATCTGCAGTGTTATCTTGTTTTCCTATTTTCACAAATGAGGAAAATATCTGTTTCGTTTTGAACTCTTACTAATTTTTTTGTATTTGTTGCCGCTTTGAAAAAAAAAACAAACGTCCTCAGGGAATTAAAAAAATTCAGGAAAGATAAGCTCTGGCATATCCTGTTTTTCATCCTTTAACTTGATATCATATGAGTAAGAGGTATTCCTGAATATCTTGATATTTGTTCAACATCCTTGTAGTTAATTGTTGGATTAATTTGTTATGTTGTTTGATGATGCTAGCATGTTAGGAATAAAAGCAAAGTGTTGTTCATTCAGGTCTTTTACATAATTTGATTCACAGCTTAATAACATTTCCACAAATTCAACAATAATGTTGTGGAATAGAATTGATTGAAACTTGTTTTCAAGCACCTGTACCATACTTCAAATAATAAGGCCATAAGCAACCTCTGTCATTAAACTAGACCATTTGCTGAGTGTGGGCTGTCTTATTGAGTGTATCAATTATTGATATACTTGATTTTCTAATTCGAAGGCATGCTGAAAAATCTCCACATTATCCAAAATCTGCTGCTAGACTCAGAATTGAGGTAAAAAAAGGGGGAAAACTCAGAAATAAGGGCTTTTTTAATTCCAATTGAAAAGTTCTGCATATATTACATATTTTGATTCACTCTATCTTATTTCTATTGGTAATTGTAAGAGAAGCATGATTCGAAGTTTAAACATAGTCAAGATATTTTTTTCCAATTGCTGGGCATCTTCAAAACGGAAAGAATCAGATATAGGTTCATGAGAAGAAAAAATTTCCAAAATAGGCAACTCTACATTCGCGAAAGTATATGATCTAGCTCGTAGTACACCCTGTATTCGATATTGCCTGATTTACCTTGATGATTTCTCTGGGCTCCATTTACCAAACAATTCTTGGAAATCTCTCGATTTGACTCGAGTGGAATTAGATCCATGAAATCACTACTGGAGCAGATTTAGGTTACATCGAAGTCACTATCACAAGAATAATATGTCACTAAACTAAAACTCATACAAGCTACATTATTTGATTGATGATATTTCGCAATTTAAAAAAGAACACACTGACACTCGCTCACATAAACTTCTGATATGAACTCAACAACACAGTTCCATTCGAAGATAGTGGGGAGTTTCAAAGTCACAATCTTCGAAACTGGTAGAATCAGTTGATCATCACGTCATACCCGATAGCCGGTTAGTCGATTTATTAAGAGAAAACAGCAGTTTGTTGATGAACTGAAGCTCTATCAGACCTAACATCATTTGTGTTTAATTACGATGCACTTAGCTAAGGTTATTCTGTTTTAAATCGGGAAAACATTAATAAACACGTCACATCAATCGTGTGATTTTGTGAACTGAATTTTGGGACACCTGTATATTAAACTATAAGTTCTAATGGTCCAGAAGTTATAAGTTATGAAAATATTTGGTCATTATAGAAAACCCCCTGAATACCTGTTAAGGAATTGGTTAAACGCATCATATTCAGAGTTTTTGAACTATCTAGGGTAACCGCTAATGAAACATCCTGTACATCAAATTTGAATTCACAGGTGATCACAAAACGCTGGTTCATGATAACAATGGAAATTTAAACACAGCTCTATCAATTCAATCACGTATTCACTTAGAGTTAATAAATGATTCTTATAAAATTTAACATTGCTGAATGAAAGGATAGTAAAATTGGAAGGGAAAAAGATTCCGATATGAATTATTGAAAATGTGGTACTTCTAATATCATTATTTTCAAATTCCATGTTCGATCAAAGAGTAATGGATTACGTTTGAATCTTACGATTTTGCGATTGAAGATTAGCATTCGTTTCAATTTCGTAGTTTGGTCACCATCAGACTAAATAAAACAGGAGCTCCGGCTTTCCATATCCTATTTCTCTTGTTCCATAAAATCTAACTTGCAATTTTTCGCTATTTTCTTCTACAATTATTACGAGCCATGGTCAATATCCACTCACTTTTGCGAATACTTTGTCAGGAATATTTACTTATCTATGGCCAAAAAACCAATGTTAAAACATTACCTATATCTATGGTGAAGGTCATAGATGTACGTCTATGGTCACAGAATATCTATCCTAGATATTCTGTGCTATGGTGAGGGTCATAGAAAAATATAAGCATGTTTCTCTATGAGCGAGGAACATTCAACTCTGTGGAGCAACTGTCAAAATATGAAATAAGTTAGGTTAAAACATCTGATCTATGATGTGTTCCTACAATACTGAAATTATGTCAATAAAAATCAAACTCCAAGGATAACAACTTAGATTTCGTCTAAGGAAAACAGTATACCTAATGCCCAACCAAATGAAAATTCTGCTCTGAGTGGTCACCATAAAAATATACTTTCGTAAATATGACAACCAGGGGAACAAAAACCAACAATACCACCAGAATAGAGGTTGAAATCGAAAAAAATAGGGAGGAAGGCAACTGGTCAAAAGTTATTGAACTAGCTGATCAACTGAAAGAGAAGACACCAGAATTTGGTAAGCTCCCTTTCGGCACATTCATGTTTTGGTCAATGGTACAGTTGATAATGTTTTTGTTGCAGTTTGCCTTTGTGATTTTTTGATTGGGGAAGGTAAACTAGAGAATTACATTGAAGAATGGCCACCCGTTGAAGCAAATATAAGTAGGGCGAAAGTCTCGCTGATAGAAGCCAAAAGATATCTCCATCAAGTTACAAATGATGCTGGAATTAAGGTATAATATCCAATGACCAGTTTCTTCTGAGGTTAAAGACTATTTAATTTTAGGCAGGCGTTGCCATGGATGCCCATCTTCTCCTAGGAAAATTGCAATATGCTTGTGGACAATATGCTGAAGGAATAAAACATTTCAAAGCCGCTGATTTATCGAACCTTTCAGAGAAAAAACTACCCTTGTGAGTTGTATGACATTTATTTTGTTTGTGTATCTAACATTTTTTTTCTTACATAAATCAAGACGAAGTTTGAGGATTGTTGCTGAATCATATGCGATAAAAGGTCTGTGTCTGCAAAAAGACAACACTGCACCAACTAAATTCAAAAAGGCAGGAAAAGAAGAAGAAATCAACAAGTGTTTCAGTTTAGCTTCGGATTTAGGCTTGCTGTATATGCAGAAAATTGAAAAAGAGCAACAAAACCAAACTACTGTAGCAACAACATTGAATACAAGTGAGCATACTTCAGTAACATATTATGCGACTAGCTTAAGAATGCATTGTTCGTTTCTATTTCTTCAATAACGAATTATTTAAATAATAAACCATCAGGTGGGACACATTCTCCTCAACCAACAGCTGTTCAAAAATCACTGGGTGTCGTACTGGAACAGGCTATACAGAACGCTCCATTGCTACTCCTTCAACAAGGCAAAGCAGAACAATCCCTCGAAAGGTATAGAAGTACTTTATGCGCAGTAGAATGTGCAGGGATCACTGGTATACGACTGAAATTCATGTGCCAACTCGCTGAACTATTACTCCAAGGCCAATTGGGAGAGAACTACGTATCTCCTTTGATGATGCCACAAAAGGCTTCTTTGTGGAAGCCTAAACATTATGCCTCTCTCAGCCAGGTAAAATTAAGAGGAATAAAAGTAACCCGCAGTGTAGAAAATGCTTGTGAAGCTCTATTTGTAGTGAATAGAGAGTTATCAAAATGCAAATAGAGGCCTAACTTGATTTATTTTGACAGTTCTCTCAATCTTCTGTGTTAAACAACTTGTCACAACTGTCAAAAAAAGGACATGTCAAAATAAAGTTGTCAAAAAATATGTCATTTCGATAGACCAAAGTTAAGGGATCTTTTATTACAGGATCATTTTATAAAGAAAGGCATGTATTTGAGTTTCGATAACTCTCTATTAACTTGTAACTTTTGACAATTGCGGTTGCACATCTCAAATTGTTTCTTTTCCTTCAGTTTATTCCTAAAAATGAGTGCGAAGAAGTTATCCTTCTTCTATCTGTTGCCGAGTCAATGGCTGTTAAAAATGCGGTTTTATCTCAATCGCCAGAGTTTAAAGAAGCAAGATTAAGTGCCTATATAGAAGCTACTAGGGTATATGACTTGTTAACAATAGCTACAGTTAGATGGGGTCAGATAGCTCTACTCCAAGAGGTAAGACATCAAATTATCTATTATAACTTCTAGATTGTAGATTTTTAAAAATATAATTTGTTTTGTTTCAGTCATTAGAACGTTCAATGAAGTTTTCCTTCGAAGAATTATATATATGGAAACAAAACGCTCTCTGCCTCATCTCTATCGGTAAATACAGTTTAGGACTTACTGTACTCAAGGAAGTTATACGACTTGATCCCAAAGCAATAGAGAATTATTTATTAGCCGCTAAAATATGTTATCAGTATTTGAACACACCAGAGGAAGGTGTGAAGTATGCAAGAGAGGCTGTACTTAAAGATATGGAGAATAATTCTGGTTTCCTTGGCCGATCGTATTTATATGTCGGTATTGGTTATCACCTTTTAGCCGAAGCTTCCTTACTGAAGAGAGACAAAGATGATTTGAGGTTGAAAGCTCTCTCGCAATTGAGAAGGTATTCCCATTTCATGCGTCATATTAGCTTATATTGAAAGTGCATTTTGTTTCAGTGCTGTCGATATAGAACCAGGTGATCATCTCTGCCGATACTACATCGGGCTTCTCCTAGCTTTAACCGATCAACTTTCCGATGCTCAATACCATGTTCGAATGGCATTAGACCTACACCCAGAACATTCCGCTTCGTTGCATTTACTAGTCCTCATTCTCTCCGCTGAACAAGAACATAGATCAGCTCTTGCGATCGTTGATAATGCTCTTGAAGAATATCCCGACTGCCTGAACCTGATGTACCTTAAAGCGCATCTAGAAATACATGAAAACGGGCTAGAAGTGAGTTTGATTCATTTTTATCCCATTGCACATCGAAACGCAAATAGATTCAATAAAAAATCCATTATTTTGACAGTTCTCCCAATCTTTGTTGAACAACTTCCACAACTGTCAAAATAAAGGAAATGTCATAATGAAGTTGACAAGAAATACAGCGTTTTGACAGCTCAAATATCTAACCAATGTTGAGGGATCTTTTATTACAGGATCTTTTGATGAAGTTAGGCCTATATTTGAGTATCGATTACTCTCTAATGTGTCTGTTAACTCTTCCAGAAAGCTCTGTCGACTACTAAACAAATGTTGGAACTGTGGAAAAATCTCTACGAAGGGCAAACAAATTCTGACATGCCAGAGTGTGATAGAAAAAGTGATACCAGATCAATATTTCAGTTGTACCCTTCTGAAATGTCTGATAAAGATTCAAGTAAGTATCAAAATGAATTTTCCAATCGAAAATCATTAAATTGAATGTTTTTAGGTTCTCTTCGACTACAAAATACATCGGCTTCCAGAATAGAACAGGCACTTAGTGAAGTAGCGAGTTCTTTAAGTAGTTTCTGTCCTCGACCTGGTCCACACAGAGCCTGGATGTTACAGCTTGAAATCTGGCTCCTTCTTGCCGAGCTATATTTAGCGCTCGATCAGCCTGGAGACGTGCAGCAATGTATCATAGAAGCTACTCAAATTTATCCATTGAGTCATCACATCATGCATATGGTCGGAAAGTTGCAATTTCTTCATATATGACACTTAACGTTGACTTATTTCAGAAAGCTCTATTACATATGCATAAAAATGAATGGTCAGAAGCTCGTCAGTGCCTACAAAACGCTCTAGCGATAAATCCGCAGCATGTGACTTCACTTCAGCAGTTGGGTCTAGTTTATCACTATCTGGACCTTCAAGGGTTAGCTGAGACGACTTTGAGGGAAGCTGCAAAAATAGAGCCGAAGAATCATGTCACTTGGTGAGTCTACTTTATTTTCAGTCAATTTTCATAAGCCGATGACAGCACAATATCTGTGGTTTACTCTCAGTCTAGATCTCCGCCTGTCCATGGTCAGAGTTAATTTTTCTGAACTGTGATAGTATCTGTCTATTTTAAGGAGTATTTTGTTGCTTCCAAGCCCAGACTTCATTGATTTTTCCTTGTTGAACATTCGAATTCTTTCTTGATTCCAGGTATAACTTGGGAAAAGTTCTGAAAGCCCTTGGTGAATATGAAAAAGCAAGTAGTGCCATGGCTACTGCTCTCATGGAAGAAAAATCAAATCCAATCCTTCCGTTCAATACTGTTCCTCTATGTTTCGAATAAAACATGTGGTTTCTGCATCGGAGTTACCTTCTGGTATTTGAGGTAGCAATAAAATGGTATAATTCTGGTCGGTAGTAACAGTAAAATTGATGTATTTTTGGTAATTCCATTTTTTCTATCAATTCATTGCTGTATATTTATATCGTCAAGTATATAACTCTACATCGTTTATTTGAAATCGTAAACCTTCCATGATATTGTTAAATGAAATGTGAAATCTATATATATGAAATAAGTAACGAGTCAATGAAATTCTATTACCCATAACCTGTATTAAAAAGATACATATACAAATCATAAAGAGCATGATATTTTGTCGTCTTATTTAAGTGACGTAATTGTTACCATTATTAAATAATTTTTTATGTAAACTGTTGACCCAATTTATTTATTGATGAAATATAACTCAAGAATAGTGAACTAGAAGAATTTCGAACTGTTTTCTGATGAATCATGTAACTGTTGTTATACGTAAAAAAAACTGTACACTTGTAAACTATTTGAATGATGAATAGTTAGTAACGTTGTGTTCCATCTCTGAAAGTATTGAAATACACGAATATTGTTGAAGTATTTTTTTTTCTTATTATGTTGAGTTTAGAATTTTTGAGTTAAAACATTCAACACCCTACCAGTTACATTTTCAGATTATAAGGTATGAAATTTTTTGGTTGTGTGATCTAGGATTAAAGAAAAATGTTTTTTCCGTGACTAGATTTATTTGGCTCAAATAATAGTCAGTTCGATTAGGTACTGTCGATAACTTCTTGAACAAAGTCAAGAACCCTCCTATAGAGAAATGAGAACCTGAAAAATATTTTCATTGCAGTAAATTTAATAAAATGGAACGAAAAATTTTTTCACTCAAGCATATCAGATAGTTCTCGATTAAATTGAACCTTTTTGAACATTCTCATGCTTTCCTGATGTACGTATTTGTTTTAAAGATGGGGTTAACTTACTTTGACATAGGTTTACATATCCCCAAGTGGTCCAGCGGTATTTCGTAATATTCTCCTAAGCCAGGATTTCCAGATTCTGGTGTAACAAGTTGAAAATTGAACTTGAGAGCTGTGAAGCACGTTTTCTTGGTTTCCACAAACGTGATTACGCGGATCGGATGGCTCTCAAGTATTTTCAGGAACTTCTCGTGTATATCCAGAAGTAACGGAGAGTTCTCTCTGAGGTCTTGAACTTCTATTGATAATCGAAGAACAAGTTGGCTGGCTGGGTTGAATGTGGCCAAGTTTGAGCCCATGTGGGGCGTGCTGTAAAATACTAGACCTTTTGTGTTATCGACTAGCCGACGAATGTTCGGATCGCTACTGTGGAAAGCTGTAATTAAAAAATTTTCTATGATCCTCTAAAAGGACAAATTATACAGGATTATTTACGAATATGGCTCTATAGAATATTTTTAGGAACGACACAAGATTCAGGATTGAAATTCTAAAGGTGAGCTTCAAATAAGAAGACCTCTTGTATATTTTTTGAAGGTTCTAGGACTTCCGAATTTTCGGGAAGTGACATCAACTTTCGTTTTTCAAATGGGAAGACCCATTTTTTATTGCATAAGTAGATTCTCCATTGAATTCCGAAAGTTTGAATTTTCCCGAGAAAATTCTCTTTAAGTGAGGAAATACGAAAAAAAATCTCAAAATTGAACTCTGTTGAAATACAGACAACTTCGAGGTTTTTTCATTAAAAATTCCCATTTTTGAGAATCTCCAAGGAGAAAGGCTGATGCTTCTTTTCCGATAGCGTGATTTTCAGAATATGATAAAGGAGGTCACGAATTCTTTGTCAAAGTTATAAGTGACGAAACATAAAAAAAATCGTTTTTTTTCAAATTGGAACCCCATTTTTCGGAAGCATTTTTGAAATCTTCGTCAAAAAATAATAGGAGCATACGTCGAAGACTTTTATCCCAAAATGAATATTTTTCGAGATATTCAGGAAAAACGATTATGTCTTCAATTTTCAATCTCATTCAGAAAGTGTTTTTTACTGGAAAATAATTAGCGGTCAAGTGAAATTTTTGGAAATCTCTGTTATCGAAAAAATATTTTCTAGAGTTTAGACGAGTTAAGTTCTTGAATTATCTGTAATGCGGGAGCAACAATTGGTTTAAAGTTCTCAATGTGAGTATTAGTGAAGTCAACGTAAAAAATTCTCAGGAATGCAGAAAAAAAAATTTGTGATAATTTTTAATGCTTTTGAAAGAATAATTGACAGAACATGTAACAATTTCATTACTGGAAATTCAAATTTCCTACCATGACAAAAAAGAAATTCTCCAGAATTAAGAATTTGCAAAAATTATCCTAAGCTTTAAAAAATAGAGAAGAACTGAACTCGTCTGAACAATAAGAAAATTTTTTCCCGATAACAGAGATTTTCAAAAATTTCACTTGACCGCTAATTATTTTCCAGTAAAAAAACACATTCGGAATGAGATTGAAAATTGAAGACAAAATCGTTTTTCCTGATTATCTCGAAAAATATTCATTTTGGGATAAAAGCCTTAGACGTGCTCCTATTATTTTTTGACGAAGATTTCGAAAATGTTTCGAAAAAATGGGGTTCCAATTTAAAAAAAAAAGAACGATTTTTCGATGTTTCGTCACTTCTAACTTTGACAAAGAATTTGTGACCTCCTGTATCATATTATGAAAATCACGCTATCGGAAAAGAAGCATCAGCCCTTCCTCTTGGAGATTCTCAAAAATGAGAGTTTTTAATGAAAAAACCTCGAAGTTGTCTGTATTTCAACAGAGTTCAATTTTGAGATTTTTTTTTTCGTATTTCCTCATTTAAAGAGAATTTTCTCGGAAAAATTCAAACTTCTGGAATCAAAAAGACTCAGAATTCAATGGAGAATCTATTAATGCAATAAAAAAATGGATCTTCCTTCCCATTTGAAAAACGAAAGTTGATGTCACTTCCGGAAAAACTGGAAGTCCTAGGACCTTCGAAAAATATACGAGAAGTCTTCTTCTTACTTGAACCTCACCTTCAGAATTTCAATTCTAAATCTTGCTTCTTTCCTAAAAATATTCTATAGAACCATATTCGTTAGAAAACCCTGTATATAAAGTATCCATTACCTTTGCACAAGATGTTCTTCACCAATAAACCGCCCATGGAATGAGTCACCCAAATCACCGGTCTCTTTCCTACTCCAGCCTGCAAAAGGCTGGATAAAAGTTTAACACTTTGTTCTTCAAGGTTCGTCTTTTCGGTTATATGAGAACAGCAACTGTTCCACTTGGAAAGGGTCGTTTCGTAATTGACTCCGATTATCCTCAAATCGTTACAATCCTCCCCCAACCAATCTCGGGGCCAACAATAAGTGAAAGTGTCTGTGTTTTCGCTCTTCACCAATTTTTCGCCCCCGCAAGTGTAGCCGCAGTTGGTGGTGCAATTTCCATTGGTGGGAATGTCGTCAAGGACAATTTCGAAGTCCTTAACTTCGTTGATGTTCTCTTCTTCGAAATCTCTTATGTATTGCATCGTTCGAGGTTCGCTGCTCTCGATTTTTTTCGGTGCTTTCCTGCGGATGCCAGGCATGAAGAGGGTCTGCGATAGCGATTCTGGAAAAGAAAGGAACTCTATAAAGCTGCTACAGTTTTTTTTTGACCAAAAACAAATCAAACACCTCATTTTTAGTAGCACATTTTAATATTATCTAAACACAAAGAAATACTACCAAAACCTTGGAAGTTCATGCAGAAATCAATCACATACAACAGAAAAATATAACAATATAAATATAATTGAGGAAAAATTAACAAAACCCCTACAAGAGCATGTTTTCTTTGAGTTAGCCTTTAATTTTGTTATATTCGTAAACTTTTGTACAATAAAGGGTTTTTCACAAATATGGCTCTATAGAATATTTTTAAGAAAGACGCAAGATTCAGGATTGAAATTCTAAAGGTGAGCTTCAAGTAAGAAGACGACTTCTCGTATATTTTTTGAAGGTTCTAGAATTTCCGTTTTTTTCCGTTTTTCAAATGGGAAGACCCATTTTTTATTGCATAAATATATTCTCCATTGAATTCTGAGTCTTTTTGATTTCCGATTGCGTGATTTCCAGAATATGATACAGGAGGTCACAATTTCTTTGTCAAAGTTAGAAGTTACGAAACATCAAAAATCGTTTTTTTCAAATTGGAACCCCATATTTTCGAAGCATTTTCGAAATCTTCGTCAATAGGAGCATACGAATATTTTTCGAGATATTCAGGAAAAACGATTTTGTCTTCAATTTTCAATCTCATTCCGAATGTGTTTTTTTACTGGAAAATAATATCTCGAAAAATATTCATTTTGGGATAAAAATCTTGGACGTATGCTCCTATTATTTTTTGACGAAGATTTCGAAAATGCTTCGAAAAATGGGGTTTCAATTTGATAAAAACGATTTTTTGATGTTTCGTCATTTTCTAACTTTGACAAAGAATTTGTGTCCTCCTATAGCATATTCTGAGAATCACGCTATCGGAAAAAAAGCATCAGCCTTTCTTCTTGGAGATTCCCAAAAATCAGAGTTTTTAATGAAAAAACCTCGAAGTTTTCTGTATTTCAACAGAGTTCAATTTTGAGATTTTTTTTCGTATTTCCTCATTTAAAGGGAATTTTCTCGGGAAAATTCAAACTTTTGGAATCAAAAAGACTCAGAATTCAATGGAGAATATATTTATGCAATAAAAAATGGGTCTTTCCATTTGAAAAAACGGAAAAAACGGAAATCCTAGAACCTTCAAAAAATATACGAGAAGTCATCTTCTTACTTGAAGCTCACCTTTAGAATTTCAATCCTGAATCTTGTGTCTTTCCTAAAAATATTCTATAGAGCCATATACGTGAATAACACTATATAATAAGCTTGTTAATGATATTCTCCTGTTCAGAATTTTTTTTTGTTAATGTTAAATTTCTGCAATAAAACTCAACGCATCAAGCCACAAGCAGTGTAACACTAACACCAGGCGATTGAAGGAACTTCCTCACCTTTATTTTGAAGATTAGAAGAATGTTGACCCTTACCCATCAGACCTATTGTCAAATCAGTCTTTGTTCTCTGTCGCCAAGTGAAAAAAACTCCCCCTAAAAGACCGTGTACAAAGACAACGTCTACTTTGGGTTTTTTGCTGCCCACAAAACTCGGATATAAGAGATAAAGGTTCCTCTTATAAGCTTCTTCGTTATTTTCCAAATTGGTCAAGGCACGTGCAGCTGGGATAGATATCCTAACGTCCTCATGTCTCATCCATTCGGCAAGTATACCAATCCATCCTAGAATTAGAGAGTAACTTATAATTCAAACAAGGCACAAAACAAAGGAAAAAAATTATACTGATTAATTTCATCAAAAATTTTACCTGTTGTGTACAACTCTTCAAGTACTTCTTTGTGGAAGGACAGATAAGATATGATCCTGCTCAATGCAACATTTATACTGATGTCATTTCGATGCCTGCTATGTATTTCAGAGAGAAGAGGAAGGGCATTCAACTTAACAATGTCTTTCCCAAAAGTTTCGATGCTAGCATGGTGAAGAAGAGCTTCTAAACATATAGGAAGAACTTCTTGTCCGTTTTGTCCTAACTTGACCATTTCAACTGGAACCGAATCATTGTCTACCAACCTACTTGTCTCCTACCATAAGTTTATTACATGTTAATTCGTAAATGAATTCGAAATCTAAAATTTGAAACCAATCATAACTTTCTTTGTAGAGTAAACAAACAGGTAAAGAAATCTCAACAGGTTAAACTTAATCATATTTTCCATTCGATGATTATATATTTGTGATACCATTTTTTTCAGTTCAAATATATTCTTAATTTTGTGTTAAATAGCTCAGAATCATTCATAACTTCCTCTCAAATTCATAGTGGGTCAGTAAACCCTGAAAAACTGAAATTTCAAGCTCAAATATCATGTGAGCAATAATAAATCAATAATATGTATCCTAAAATAATTAATCATTACCCTCAAAGTTATTTGATTTTATTAGAATGTTAAGTTACTGACAAACCAGGTTGAAAATAAGAGTTCTTACGATAATGAAGGAACTGTAAAAACCAATATTTCAGTATGCACAAAAGAAAAACCTCATTTATAATTAAAAATCAAAGTTTATACCACAACCAAGCTATTTCAAAAATAATTAAAGGATAAAATTTATCAATTAAAACTTGCGAAATAATTGAGGAAAATTTCTACAATTGGTTTCAAATTAATGAGATAATAGGACTTTTTTTTTACCTCTATTGTGAAGAAGGCCTTAGAGATCAACTGCTCCAAACATGCATGGGTGCACATGTCAGACAAATTGAGAAGTAATTCTTTCAACTCATTAATGATCATCTTTTCGTTGTACTTGAGGTACTTCAAAGGGGGCTCCTTGAATAATTTCATGTTAACGTCTTTTATCCTGGCAAGATAGATGGCAGCATGCTTATCAATCATATTCGCTAACAGGGAACAGTGACCCTGATTCAAATTTTTCATCTTGCCTAAGCAATCGAGTGCTTTCATTCGTACGAAATCACTATCGCTGTGACTTAAGCCTATTAATCTTTGAGCAAACTTGAATTTCATTGATTCCCATAACTTTGGCATCTTTCCCAGCTTTAAATTCTCGATATTGATGTACTCGGGTTCCATATTAATTACAGGAGCTTTGGGTACATTTTCTTTACTACTCTCGAGTATATTGAGGATTGATAAATCAACAGCGTTGTTTAGTATAAACTTTGTACTTTTTATTTGGCTGAACATCCATGCTACACTGAATTTTATATAAGTTAGCGTATATTTTCAATTAGCTACGATTGTACTCACCTGGTTACAGCTACAGTAGTACAACCAACTTTCAAATATATTCTGCGTCTAGACATTTTGGATACAGGTACAAATTTTCATTCAAATGGGATTCTGTTTGAGTTGGTGGTAATCAGTAAATATTTTTCATCACTTTTATAACCCAAACTAACATGCACTAAAAAGACAAAACAACAATATATTCATACTCAATGAACCTCAAACATTATGATCTTTCTCGCGGTTAATGATTTCACTTTTATTTAACATTATATAAAGTTTGTTTATGGACATTTTAAAAATAATAACATAACCTATCATAGAAAATTTCTATCATAGAGAAAAAAAAATTATCTTCTTTTTATAAATTAAGTTGACCTTATGAGAATCGTTCTAATATTGCATAGCTGCGTTCGGCAATCACGTCGGATTGAACTCATTGAAAAACTCTGTGAGATTTCGTTTTCGTTATGCTGTTTAATGTGTGACACTTTGGAGATATTTCAAAATTATGAATGATGTCTAGAGAGAAAGAAATAATTAACTCGAAACCTAAAAAAGGCCACGTCCGTTTCAAAACCAATTCGGATTCTTCATTGAATTTGTCAAGGAGTAATCATAATAATAACGAGAATTGTGATCAGAATCGACAGCAGGGTACCTTCAATTATTATTTGTCCAAGCTCAAAAGTATATTTTCAACTTCTTCGAGGCAGAATACTGATGGAGTTGAAGATAGCGCTCCAAGTAATCAAAAGAAATTTACGGTGACAGAATCTTGCACAGGAAGCTCAGTAAGCATTTCAGATTTATCCAGTCGACAAAGTATCGGAAGTTCTTCCAAGGAATCACTTGAAACTGATTTTTCTCCTGAGAAGATGTCTGGGGACGAACAGAGTGCTTATCACGTAGTTAAATCAGCTCTTAAGTATGGCTTCGCGAATCACATTATCAACAAAAACGATCATGTTTTCTGGTTGAGGAAATTTCCAGTTTTAGCGTCCAACAATAGCATCCCTAAGAATCGAACAGAACTCGAACACAAACCCAGGAAACGCAAGAGACCAAGAAAATCGAAGGCAACTAGAAGATCACAAAAGGAAAAACCCAGGAAGCCAGATATTTCAACAGATTCCTCAGAATCTATTTTGCGTAGTCCATACAAAATATGCAAAATAAAATGTGTAACAAAAAAATGAAACACGCTTTTTCTGTTGTCTTGATGCTCCAGTCAATAAATTCAGAAACAGTGGTATTTATCCAAAAAACATGTCGCAAAAAAATTTAAAAAAGGTACTTACCAGCGTTCATCATTTCACATGACTTTGATAGAAAGTATTCCAGATTTAACTGGAAAGAGTGATTCTGATAAAGTAATTTGTAATCTTCCTCAGGGTTGATAATTATATTTTTATTTTCGAATTATTGATCCGCTGTTTGAGGAAAACTTTGGGGGTCTACTATGTGAAGATGAAGAACAATATAACCTCTCGATTGCCCATCTCCTGTCAAAATATCAGATTTCCATAGAAAATCAGTGTTGTGTTGTGTTCACAGAATTTACCTGGGCTGTTAATGCGATATTGCGATATAGCTTCTCAAGTTTTCATTTTCGATTTGGAATTAAAATAACTGATCTTCACGTAGCTGTAAATTTGAACGAATTGATATCCTGGTACTTTCTGAGTGACAAATGAAATATTCTGGAAATGGCAGAAGAACAGGTATTATGTAAAACCGGTGTTCAAAATAATTTTGAGTGTTATTGTGATAAGTGTTTTCCATTGCACTACCCAATATTCTTTTTTGAATCATTCTCAATGAAGAAATCACTCAGTTTATAATGAAATTCTTTTGCTCTTGAACTTTTCTTCATTGTGTATATCATTTTCACTTTGTGGTTATATAAATATTGTGTAAAATAATAAAATTATCAAGAGATTTTTCATCCAATTTGAATTCTTTGTGAACCTGTGCATGCTTTTTCAATGAAAAATAGTATCAATCCAAAATTTTCTCATTTTGTCAGGCATAACTGGTTTCTTCTAGAATTTTAATGATTGAAAAAGAATCAATTTAACTGTATATTCCAAATAATCTTGAAAAATCGACTTCACCCTTCTATTTAAGGAAATCCGACAACTAGAATTACTCTGTAAACAACTTTATGAATCTCAAGATTCTACAATAAGGTCAGATGCAGAGAAAGCACTTCTAGTTTTTCAAGACGGTCCTAACACTCTAGGAAGATGTCAGGTACTTTTGGACAGAGGGGATTCAAGTTATGCTCAGTTATTGGCAGCCACAACTTTGACAAAATTAGTTTCAAGGAGTTCTCAAGTATTGAGTCTACAGCAGAGAGTGGATATAAGGAACTATGTCCTCAATTATCTTGCTACTAGACCTAAGTTGACCAGTTTTGTTGTGCAAGCTCTGGTCACCTTATTTGCGAGGATAACAAAGCTAGGATGGTTCGATAGTCACAAAGATGAGTTTATATTCAGGAATGTAGTGAATGATATCACTAAATTTTTACAGGTAAGGTGTATTTCAAGTTGGAGCATATTTTCTAAATGACTTTTCATGTTCTTGATATTCAGTCTCCTCTTGATGTATAAATTCCCAAAAGCCCACCTTATCTTTATTTGGTGACAAAAATGTATGCCTCTCATATCATTTGATAAAATCATAAGATTTAGAATGTAGATTGGTGGCATTTAAATATTTTGTGGAGAGATCTAATGATTCTGTTTTCTGTAAAAAGTTTGAATGAAATTTTTAAATGCATGGAGAGTTTTCATGCTGAACAACCATACTGTAACGATAGTTGAAGACAAAATTAGATGAATTTTGAATTATAATTGTCATTGTTTCTTTCAGGGCTCCGTAGAGCATTGTATGATAGGTGTTCAATTGCTGTCTCAACTGACTTGTGAAATGAATCAAATATCAGAATTTGAAGCAAATAGATCAGTTACCAAACACAGAAAAATAGCATCGTCTTTCAGGGATACGCAGCTATTTGAAATTTTTCGTCTCTCGTGCACTCTACTCGGAAACGCAAGAGAAAATTGCAAAAACCTTAATTTTAACGATGAAAGTCAACATGGACTGATGACCCAACTATTGAGATTGGCACAAAACTGCTTAACCTTTGATTTCATTGGTACTTCGACCGATGAGTCAGCTGATGACTTGTGCACTGTGCAAATTCCTACAAGTTGGAGGCCGGCATTTTTAGACTTTGCAACTCTGAAACTATTCTTCGACTTGTATCATTCACTCCCCACTACTTTGTCGTCTTTGGCTCTTTCTTGTTTGGTGCAGATAGCATCGGTGAGGAGGTCCCTTTTCAGCAATACGGAAAGAGCGAAGTTTCTAACTCATCTCGTGAATGGAGTTAAGCACATCCTGCAAAACCCGCAGGGTTTGAGCGATCCACCCAACTATCATGAATTTTGTCGGCTGTTGGCTAGACTGAAGTCCAACTATCAACTCGGAGAGCTGGTCATGGTGGAAAATTATCCGGAGGCCATTCAATTGATAGCCAAGTTCACAGTGGAAAGTTTGCAGGTAATTGATGATAAACTGCCTGAATTGTAGAATAAACTAATTTTTTCTCTATTTACTAATGAATTCGAAAATTAAAGGCCCAAAAACCGTTCCTTGTGGTACCCCACTTGTAGGCACAAAAAATTCCTCAATATTGTTTCTTATGTTTTAGATGTGGCAGTTTGCTCCGAACAGTGTCCATTACTTGTTGAGTTTATGGCAAAGGATGGTGGCTTCTGTGCCATACGTGAAAGCCACTGAGCCGCACCTTCTGGAAACTTATACTCCGGAAGTGACAAACGCTTACATTACTTCTAGATTGGAATCGGTAGCTGTTGTAGTTCGGGAAAATTTAGAGGACCCTCTAGACGAACTAGGGATGGTTCAACAGCAACTAGAACAAATTTCCGTTATCGGCAGATGCGAATACCAGAAAACTTGCACCCTTTTAGTGCAGCTTTTCGATCAAGCCGCTAGGGCTTACCAAGATTCTTTAGGAGATCCCACGCAACAAATAGAAATAACGATTCAGGAAGGTAAGAATAAATCGTGATAATACTCACCTTCAAAGTAAGATTACGGGAATCTGATAAAGTTGAATTAATAAATTTCAGGTCGTCTAACGTGGTTAGTTTACATAATCGGTTCTGCAATTGGGGGCCGAGTCTCCTTCAACAGTAACGAAGAGCACGACAACATGGACGGGGAATTGGTTTGTAGAGTGTTGCAGCTGATGAACTTAACAGATGCTCGGTTGACTCAGGGCGGTTGCGAGAAAATAGAATTGGCTATGCTGAGTTTTTTCGAACAGTTCAGGAAAATCTACGTAGGTGATCAAGTCCAGAAGAATTCCAAGGTCTACAGGAGGCTTTCCGAAGTATTGGGTCTTAATGATGAATCCACTGTGCTCAGTGTTTTCATAAGGAAGATGTGAGTACTCAACAATTTGAAGACCCACATAGTCAGTCACTATCATGAATGCAAGGCACACTTCACATTAGCTGTTAAAACAGTGACGCCAACCATGTTTTAACTGTCACTTTGACAAACATGTCAATTAACTGTCATTGGTTGTCCTACCTAACCTTACATCTTCAATGTATTTTTTAGAATAACCAACCTAAAGTATTGGGGACAAAGTGAACAAATCATCAGTAAAACTCTCCAGCTTTTCAACGACCTCTCGATAGGGTTCAGTTGCGTCAGGAAACTCGTAAAATTGGACGAAGTTCAATTCATGCTCAACAGTCACACCAGTGAGCATTTTCCGTTTTTGGGAAATAATGTTGCTGTCACCGAGATGAGATGTCGATCTATTTTTTACACTTCGCTCGGACGATTGCTTTTAGTTGATTTAGGGGAGGACGAAGATAAATTTCATACGTTCATGATTCCTCTGACAGGTAAGTCGGGGAGTAACAATATAAATATTGAATGTTGAATCAATATCGTTTACAGCTTCCTTTGAAAGTATTGGCTCAATGTTACCTCCGCCAGAAACACCACCGTTTGACTCCTCGTCTTTATTCGTTGGTGCAAAAAAGGCGCTTATTGGTTTAGCGAGAGATTTGAGGGGACTTGCTTACTCCTTCAACACTAAAACGTCATATATGATGCTATTCGACTGGATGTATCCTTTTATCGAATTTATATTCGAATGGTTAGGTTAGGAATTTTTATTTGAATGGTTAATCTTTACTTTTACAATAAACAAACGTGAATTCCTTAACTTCCTCAAGATATCCGAGTTACACACCTATTTTACTAAGAGCAATAGAAATCTGGTATCACGATCCGCAAGTTACGACTCCTATATTGAAATTGTTTGCGGAATTGGTCCAGAATAAATCTCAAAGATTACAGTTTGATGTTTCGTCCCCGAATGGTATTTTACTATTTAGAGAAGCGAGTAAAGTGATATGTAGTTATGGTGAGTAGTTCATTCGAAATGATTGTATTCTCAATGTCAAGTATATTTATCAACAACTGTATCATTTCAGGTAGTAGAATATTAACGACAGAAGTACCAAAGGATCAAATATACCCTTTGAAATTGAAGGGTATTTCTATTTGTTTTTACATATTGAAAGCGGCACTTTGCGGAAATTACGTAAATTTCGGAGTATTCAGACTTTATGGAGACGAAGCTTTGGACAATGCGTTGAACATGTTCGTTAAATTATTATTATCTATTCCGCAATCGGATTTATTGGTAAGTGATGAAATTTTGCCACAAATTCTCAATCCAAAGATTTCCACCCTATGAGTTTGTATTGGAATCCGATTTCATTGGAAAAAGGAAAATTTCTAACTGTAATTTATAATTCAAGAGATTTTTCCTTGTTTCAGGATTATCCGAAGTTGTCGCAGACTTACTATATACTTTTAGAATTCCTAGCACAAGATCACATGAGCTTCTTGGCGACCTTGGAACCGCAAGTCTTTCTATATATACTTTCGTCTATCTCAGAAGGCCTTACTGCCTTAGGTGGGACACTCAATCATTATACAGGTCGGTACTGTTCAGGGACATACATGACATCGCTTAATTGAAGCACTTTTCGATTCATTGATTCACCTATTCGAAATGAAATAAGAGTATTTGATTCAGAGGTCAAACAAAATGGTGTATGGTTCCTACGCTTTTTGGTTATGTTTCATCATTTGTTTGTTCTTTATTTGTTTTTCATGCTTCGTATTATCATGTAAGCTATGCCCACAAATTTCCAATGTTACAGAAAATGTGAGATTGTTTTCATATATCTTGAATTTGAGTTCATATATGTCTCTGACTGTGCCTGACATAACCTAATTCAACTTATTTTATCACATAAAAAATTATTTAGTAAGCTTTAAAGCGTAACAAAGTTTAAATATTCATATATTATGAAATTTATTTCGAGATAAGACTACTATTTTAGACGTTTTTTATGTGATGAATGATTGCCTCATTTTGAATGCTTATCAATGTAATAATTTCGACACATCGTAATTTTATGAGATTCATGTTACAGATACAATGGTGTGTACGGGATGCTGTGCTATTTTAGATCACATAGTTACGTACCTATTCAAACAATTAACTCAAAAGGGTAAGTGCAATTTTTTTTTTTTTTCATTCATTCGATGGCATCGACAACTAGGGTCATTAGACGTTTTTCTCAGGCGAGAGAGCAGAAAAGCATCAGACTGATTCTTCCAGACTCATAATAAGTTCATTTTTATGTTTATCAGAGGTTTTTAATGAATAAGCTTAGAAGTTATATCTTTCAAGAAACTTTGTTTTACTGTAACCCATTGTTACAAAAATGAAACTTTTGTTTCAATTGTTTGTTTTGTTGCCCAGTAATTGTTGCAGAGGTGAAAAATATTCTTTTTCAGCGTATCCAAATAAGAAGGCAAGGATAGGGATGACTCCGAACAGTGATATGTTTTTAAAAGTTTTGGAGATGCATCCAGAAATACTTCAGCAGATATTGAGTACCGTTTTGAATGTGATAATGTTTGAGGACTGTAGGAATCAATGGTCAATGTCGAGGCCCCTTTTAGGTTTGATATTACTGAATGAAGATTACTTCAATCAAATGAGGGAAAACATAC
The DNA here is from genome assembly GCA_038502775.1 of Hippodamia convergens. Taxonomy (NCBI): domain Eukaryota; kingdom Metazoa; phylum Arthropoda; class Insecta; order Coleoptera; family Coccinellidae; genus Hippodamia; species Hippodamia convergens. The sequence continues at coordinate 130,262 of JAVSIQ010000157.1, forward strand.
TGCGAAGTCAACCTCCAGACAAGCAATCTGCGATGGCTCAATGGTTCGAGAATTTAATGGATGGTATAGAAAGAAATTTATTAACTAAGAATAGAGATAAGTAAGTATATATGCAACTTTTTGTTTTTCCCAATTTGTTCTGCAGTTTTGTTTCTTTTTTTAAGTGTTATAAATGTTTTTTTATACATGCTTTATATTATTTCAGGTTCACTCAAAATTTATCGATGTTTAGGAGAGATATCAATGACTCGCTTAAAGGTCCAAATATTAGTACTTCTGTCATAGATATGATGACGTCATAGTGAAGCGCCATTTCGAGAAGGGGACATTCGAGATCGAGAAAGTACAAGTGTAGTGAGAATAACTGAATTCTTCTGTTATGCAGGTTCCGTTGCATTTTATTTGAAAATAATAATTCTCATTGTGTTGTGATGTTTGGGTGTGTGGATAAACAATTGATTGTTGGATGTTTGGAGCGTTTTATATTTATATTTACATCAGAATGTAAAAATTTGAGGAAAATTCTATGATGAAATCAACAATAAAGATTTTGAGTATATGTGTTCTTCTAGGCTAATATTCATTCACGATTTCAGGAAATTTTCGAAATAATTACCTCTCAGAGGTCAAGGAAGGAAATAAAAGCGTGTTTGTAGATTCCTGATGGTAAGACTGATTGCCCCATTAAAAAATTTACTTAGAAATCACTTCTGAGGTCAAATAAAAAAGATTCTTTTCTTTTTAGAGACATCAGCCACAACCTAATTAAAAAACATATTTCATATGAAAATTTGCAAAAACTTCACTTTTCTATAAAATATAATTTCAAATCGGTATTATTGATTTCAGAAGGATGATGAAAAAAAAATTAAATTCATTCATATCTTTAATTAATCATCCCTATTGACTCCAATTTGATATATCATGCTTTTCGAGATGGCTCACATTCATTCGGTTGATAACAAAAAATAAAAATTGCACACAATTAGCCATTTCATCTGATGTAGCACTTAAATGAATTACTGTTTGCAAAATTGAATAACCAAGTAAAAAATGATAAAATGAATTATAAATTAGTTTGATACACTGTATCATTGAATATAATGGTATACTCAAAATAATACTCGACATATAGATATTACTCTGAGGACACTAAGATATCACAAAATGTTTTTTCTTTCATGATAAATAATAATAATCTACTTACACAGATACAAATCTCTATCATTACTCATCAAAAATTATATGTACAATCTGAAAATTAATTCACAAATGGTTTTTCATCCTATCCTTTCAACGGATTGTATGAACTACTTGAAGTAACTTTGGGCTTGGCATGTCGGATCTTCTTCACATAAGCTTCACTAAATTCTTTATTCTTGTTGGATTTATTTCACCCGACTTGTTGTGGCAAATCTGTGAACAAGAAATCATCATTAGCTCATTTCCTATGAAAGTTCTATATTCCGAAGATTCACAAAGACTGTAAATAGTTTATTACCTTAGGAACAGCCCTTCTCATAATATCCTTATATTCTTCTTTATCGATCTTCTTTTTGTTATAGTAAGGCTTGAGAACAAGTTTTACTTCCTCAACTACTCTCTCTTGTCGATTAAGTTTCTTCAAAAACTGAAACAATACATTCGATTCACATTCAAAAGTGACCAAAAAGTTAAAGAATTACCTTATCTTTCACCTGCATCTCCACAGCTGAGTTTGGTAATTCATCAAGTATTTTCAGGTGATCTTCATCCAGTTTTACTCCCACAATTTTAGTTCCTGCAAAAAAATCTTATTTGAAATTGTGCAGATTCTTCAGGATATAAGTGAAGGATTTTTAACCAAAAACAGTTTTGTTTAGAAATTACATCATTGTATTAAGAAAAGATGTATCTTTATTTGCTTCATCTGATAAGACTATACTCTATATGTTCAGGCTGTTCTTGATAAATTATTTTCTTTGATTTTTCTGTATGCTTGCAGTAATACATTATTCTTTTAGTTCAATGGTTTTGGTTCGCTTTTGTAAAAACTCCTTGGGACTGTTATTTAAATTCCTCGAAGACATTAGAGAGTTATCAAAACGCAAATAGAGGCCCAACTTTTATAAAGTTCCCTTATTTTGACATTTATTCATGGGAATTTGCAAAAGATTTCAAGGTGGTCTGTAATAAAATACAGCCGTATTTAAATATAAGATCCTTTATTTTGACAGTTCTCGCAAGCTTCTAGGTTAAAGGGTTTCTCACAACTGTCAAAATAAAGGAAATGTCATAATAAAGTTGTTAAGAAATAAATCATTGCGATATCTCAAATATCTGACCAATGTTTAGGAATCTTTTACTACAGGATCCTTTAATAAAGTGAGGCCTGTATTTGTGTTTCGATAACTCTCTTGTTTCTCGTGAGTGTAGGTTATTCTATAATTCATTTACATTTTGACACCTATCGTTGTTCCTTCCTTGTCAGCTAAGGGAGATGATTTCCTCATAAAAACTCTATAGATAGAGATATCAAAACATCAGAAGTTCCGAACAATCATCACTTTAACGGCAGAATTATCCCGAGAATCCCCGAACCAAAGCAATTTTGAATTGAAAAAGTTCAACAGATGAAAGCTGCTTCGAGAACAGATGAAAATCTTTTTTGAAAGAGGTTGTGTACTAATCCAATTTTTGTCTGGTCAAGTACAATTTTGCTACTCACTTAAAATTTAATAGATTTTCTGCTGGTGAGAAGAATTGAAGAAGATTAAGTTTGTCTTTCAACAGAGAGCATCAAGATGTTCTTAAATAGCTTTTTTCTTGTGAAGAACCCTTTGAACTTATTTGAAAACAGGCTTCATTTCTTCTGAGATTGCTTCCTAAACTTTTTTATCTTATCCTTGTTTATAAATCTTGTTATTCAATGAAGAGTAGTTGGGGGAGTATGTTGACAGAGGGCGCTTTAGTCAACTCTCAAACTATAGCGCCCTCTATCATCTAACTCCCCCAACTGCTGTCCATTGAATATAAACAATGATCTTACGCAGAAAAACCTTTGGTATACACCTAGCTAAATAGCCATTGCACCTGAAGATGTTACCACAACGAAATACTTCAAAATTCAAGATTAAAAACCAGGAAAAATTTCTTAAATATAACAACACCAGAGTTTTGAGAATATCAACCAAACTACATTATAGATCTTTGAGAAAAATGCCTCACCTTTCGATTTCTTCGACTTAGACTTATCCAAGCTAGAGCTCATTTTCTTCATTTTGTTGACTGGGGTGTCGAACAGCGAATCGAACGCGTTCTTCGGCTTACCAGAACCGCCAGCATCTTTAGACGAAGCTGGGGGCACCGACTTGTTGAAGGTCTTCTTGGTCACAACCTCCGGTGGGGGTTCGAAGAGATCCTCGTAATCGCTCGAACCAGGAGAATACGGGGAGTCAAACTCCAAACTGATCACCTCGTTGGAATCCCCAGCTCCGTTCTGCTTGCTCTTCGATTTATTAGAAGGAGTATTGGTGTTTCCTTTGATCGGCATCGGTTTGATAGGAGTCGACTTGACAACGTTCTTCACTGGGGATATTTTAACTGGGCTTAGTTTGATGTTCGGCAACACTGACCTCTGGGGGATAGTAGAGGAAACGTTCCCGAGAATGGTGGAGCTCAAGATGTTAATCCTTTGAGTACCAACGGTAGAGGGAAGAGGTGTAGAGGTCAACGGATTGGTGGTCGGTTGAACAGTTGCAGACTGTTGGATAGATCTTCCGACTTGTTCTGGAGACTTACTGGAATCCCTGGATATTACGAGGCTACTCTGGGAATCTGCCGGTTGTACATCAGCTATTGGAGGTGTCAAAGAAGGCACAACCGTACTCTTCTCCAAGGAAATGTCGCTTATGCTGTTCCTCTTCTCGCTTTCATCCAAAACCGATTTAGACTTGTCCGGGGAAGGAGACCTGGATTTCGTAGGCTCGAAAGGATCGTAAGCATCCGGTGAACTCGGAGGACTGTTCGGAGGCTCCGGAGGGGTGTTCGGACCCTTATAACTATCACTCAACTCGTGCATCTCCCGATCTTCCTCTTCCTGCTCTTGGTCTTCCGTAATCTCATCTTCAGGATCGTGCAAAGGGTTGTTCATCAAGGGTCGTAAAGTGGTTTGTTTCGAGGGGAGGGAGAACTTGACTTGAGGTTCAGGAGGGGTTTTGGGACCGGTCATGTAAACCGGAACGTTCTCCGGACTGGCAACTTGTTGCGAGGAGTCGCAGACGTCTTGAGCTTCGGTCACATTGTTCTCTACGTGGTCTTCGTCGGATAAAACTATGATATCCTTCGGACTTGGTGTGAGTTCTCGGAAGGGTGATCGTTCCAAATCTATTATTGCCACAGGCTTAATGGTTGAAAGCTCTTGATTCTTCTTCTTCCTCCTCAATGATCTCTTCTTCTTTTCACGATCTTCAGCCTCCTTCTTCTTCTTCGTGAAAACGTCCCTTTCCCTTCTTTCGTTCTCTTTGTTGAAACTCACGCTCACCAATATGTTGTCGCCTGAAGCGAAAACTTCTTTGGATAAAGGAGTGTTATCCCTCTTCTTTCTCTTCGTTCGTTTTTCCACTTCTCTTACTTTCTTCCCTGTCTTCTTCCTCTTATCTTTCTTCTTTTTGTTCTGATCGTTTTGGAGTATCACCGTTAAACCTCTAGGGTCCACCGCTGCAGACTCCATCGTTCTTGGAGGAGTCCAGCTAGGGGACATGTGCCTGGTAGGCTCGACTTCTGGGGACCTACTTAAAGAAGGAGTCCATCTTGGTTCAGCAGAATACGCCCTTTCCCTAGAATAGCGATCCTTCCAGTCCTTCCTTCGTTTTCTAGAAGGGGTATCGGTTCTGCTGGTACTCCTGTTGCGTTTCCTCCTCTTGGAACGGTCCTTCGACTTCTTCTTTTCTCTTCTTTTGGATCTACTTCTAGAACGTCTTCTTCGGGACCTGGATAAGGATCTTTGACGTTGTCTAGATTTAGACCTAGACTCTGATGACCTCTTCCTAGACCTGCTTCGCTTTTTCCTCTTTCTTTCTCTGGAATCCGAAGATTGCCTTCTTTTGGGGGGAGTGCGTCTTTCTGGGGAGTTTTTGGGAGTGTAGCTTCTGCTTCTGGATCTCGAGGAGGATTTTCTTATGTCCCTTCCGAATTTATCCTTCAGACGTCTTGGTTTCTCCGCTATCAGAGCTCGAACATCATACCTTTCGATTTCCTTTCTTTTGTCTTTCCTTCTTTCTCTTTCTTTGTTTCTACTGTTATCTTCTCTTGATTTCGAACCGCCCCTTTCCTTATCCCTGTAGTTTCTTTCTTTATTGCTCTTACTCAACTTTTTGAATGATTCTTGTTTTTCTTTAGATTCGTTCTTTTTATCCTCTTTTTTACTATCCTTTTTTTTCTCAGCGACAACCTTTTCTGCTTCAGGAGGAGTATCATTCTTCTCTTTATCATTGGAATTTTCCTCCGGTTTATCTTTCTTAGCTTTATTTTTATCGACAATTTCTCCTTCTTCGTAATCTTCGGGTCTTATCATGTCAATTTCGGATTCCTTGGCGTTTATTTCTAGGGCATCACCTTCTGAGGCTGCCTTATGTTCATGGGATTCGTCAAAATCGTTCTTCTCGTCATCAGATATCATTTCGGTGCCCAAATCCTCCATACCTTTACTCTTATCTGTTGATTTTTCATCCAGACAGGGTGTGTAACTCCTCTCCTCTTCACTGACATCTTCAGTCATTGTACTTATGTCCCCGACTATAAAGCTATTTTGACTTATCTTCACAATTTCCTCATCTTCAGAATCGCTGTACAAAGTATTTGTGTTTTTCGATTCCAATTTTTTTTCTTTAATAGGCGAAGCCTGTTCTTCCTTTTCGTGTTCAACCTGTTCAGTTGGTTCCTTCAGGTCTTCGGACACTTGTTCGCAATCATCTTCTGGCAGAGGAATCTCATCTTTTAAAGGAGTCACATTTAGATCCTCGTCCTCTTTTTCATCATTTTCATTTTCTCTCTCACAATCGTTTTCATCTTCTTTTTTGCAATCATTTCCGTCATCTTCTTTCTCGCAATCATTTTTTTCTGGGTCTAAGGTGTCTTCGGGGTGTCGTATACCCTTTCAGGGTCGTAAACTTCTTCAGCTGGGGTATCGGAGTCTTTTTCTGAATTGTAGGAAGCTTCAGGATCGTAGGCGAATTCTGGATCGTACACTCCATCAGGATCGAACTCGCCTATCAGCTCTGCTGGTGGTTTTGGAGGTTCTGGTAGAGGAGTCGAGCTAACAACCTGATTATTCTGTTCGGGATTCAGCGATATGTCGGTGTGTTTCGCCAAATTGATGCTTTCCGTCGAGTATATACTAAAATTGGGGCAACCATCTTCATCTTCTTCCTCCTCTTCTTCCCTACTTCTATTAAACGAAGATTCGACATTGTCGAGTTGGCTGTCTGAAGTCGAATGGAGACCAGCAGCTGCTTCAGCTGTCAACTCGGTCTTCACCACAGAATCTTCACTCGAAGTGACAGCAGTCTCCTCTTTGACAGTTTCTTCTTCTTCATCCTGAGTGGGCGTTTCAACCTTCTCCGTATCGATAACCATATCGTTCTCGCTGTCATTGTTTTCATTTTCCAGATCCGAACCGTTGTTTGGAGGGGCTGATTCGGCAGAAACTGACGGGGTGAGATTCAGGGGTTTCATGGGAACATCTTCGGTTTTTGTGGTACTCACAGATTCTTCTATGTCGCTGTATATGTCGATATCGGAGTCTTCGCCTTGTTCGTTCCTTTGCGAGTTTTCTGGATCTACGTCCCGGTCATAACTGGATAGCGTGCTTTGGGTGTAATCTTGAGGTACGTCAGGATCGTAACCTCCAGTAGTATTGGTTCTGTTATCCGGGAGTTTGAATATGATCTATAGTTCTCGCTGGTTGACGAAGGTCTGTACCTATCGTAGGGATAGTAAGAGTTGCCTTGATACGGAGGGTTTCTGTAATGTTGGTGGTTTCTCCTCTCATTATTACGGTTATTACCTCCATACGGTGTCTTCTTGGTCAAATTGTTGAAATCCTTCAAATCGGGTTTGTTGTTATTCGAGTTTCCATTCGTATTAGAAATCTTTAATTTACCAGATTTGTCTACGGAGAGTTTTGCAGTCTTAGCGAAGAACTGACTTTGGCTATCCAATATACTGTCGAGGATATTTGGTGCGGCTTGTAGTCTTGGGAGGACTATACCTTTTCTACGTTCCGCCCTCCTGAACAGGGCAACATCGCTGTGGTTAGCACGTCTACGCACCAAATAATCGGGGCCACCGATATCTTCCTCCGAGCAGAAAAATAATCGATTTCGTCCCTTTGTCCGAACAAATGGAGCGTTGGAATTCCAGCTTGATGTCTTCGATCGTTCAAACCACCGGTACTACCTTGTATTCTAACATCCGGTATACTCTGATTGGGTATTCTCATGGAACATATTCCCAACTGCTGTGCCAATCGTTCTTTAACTGTTTTTAGAGGTTTTTGATTATTTTCTTGTCTGTTGCTTCTCTTCTTTGTTCTTCTTTTCACTCTTACTTTTCTTTTCTTCGATATTACTTCACCGGTGAGTTCATCTACTTCATACACCATCTTATACCTCGGTTTACGTGGTCTCCTCCTAGATTTTCTTGTTTTCTTCCTTCTGACAGTATCTCTTCTTGGCTCTGTGGAAGTTATTGAAGAACCGAAGCACTCCTGCGTTTGTTCATTTATTGAAGAACTTGTTGGCAGTTCTGATTGCTCAGCTACTTGTTCTGTTGTTGATCTATGGTTAAGTATTCGAGAAATCACTCTCTCTGTCTGGCTTGTACGCGGAATCAATCTGTTGGAAAAATTGTTTTCGTTTCTCAGTTTGTTTTTTTTAATTGACTAACATGAAATACTGTATTCAGGAAATGTAGACCTACCCATTTAACATAGAATTCCAGCAATGCCACTCTTCATGTCATTCAGCCACATCAATATTAATATTTGGTATGAAATAATATTAAAAGTCAATTGTGAAAGTAACTTCTATGTCTCTTCAAAAGAATTTGTCACAGATATTTCCATAAATATGTAATTCTTACACAACTTCTAAAGTTTTATATCATCTGTATGAATAATCATAATATAAAATTGGAAAATATAGTAATAATTTTCGGTAACATTTAAATATAATATATTAATTAATGAATATTTTCACCCACAGAGATTCATCAGATTGACAGTGGAGAGAAACATTCTATGATGGACATTCAGTTGATGGCTATTTTGTCATTCCAACCAAGATTCCAATTGAATTTATAATAAAATTAATAAACATTTGGTAAATTGTAATGTACGTAATTATAATTGTATTCCGATACATACTTATTACTGTATTTTCCAAATCTGGCATTTAGAGTGAAGACAGAACAGATCAAAAAGTTTTTCTGATCATAACTGGTGGAGAAAATCCCAATCATGATATTTTTTGTGTAGTCGAGGAAAAATATTCAACAAAGTTATAATCTGCAGTCCTTCCCAAGTTTTCTTTACTAATTATTTTATCCTCATTCAGGCATTTATCATTACTGTAAGTACTCAAAAAGCTACGAAGTTAATTGATATAAAAGAATTTTCAATTCTTGACTGATTGAAATAACCAAAGATTTTCAAGAGGTAGAAAGTAGACCCCAAGACTTGCTTATGTTCTGTACAAAGGTCTTTTTTAATGCCAAAGCTATTGGCATATCTTTGGATGTCTTTTTTTTTCAGTGCATTCAGCTTACTGACTCAGTGCAGTTTTTTCTGCATGATTCCTTTGATTCTCAAAGGTACTGGTTTGCCGAGGTACTTGAACATGTAATTATTCTTTTTGTGGGTTCATCCGACTATGCAAGCTCCTCAGAAGCTTTGAGGTTATGTGTGCAGATTCTATTTACGATTATTTCTTTCCTTTCAGAAATCCAAGCACAGCTTTTTTTTTATCTCTCTCTCCTAGTTCACAAAATGATTTTCAAGAGATTATAAGTGTCATTCAACAAGTTGAAGTTTTGTTTTTTTTCATGAATGTGTAAACTGTAATAGAGATTTTGATAAAAAGATCAGTGAAAATTCTGTAACATTCGATTCAACCCTAACGAGAGATGTTGATTTACAATTCATCAATATATTTTGTGATTTAAGAACAACATTTTTCCATAAACAAAAAATATCATGAAAAGTTTTAGTTATCTTTTTTTTTTCATTTTTAGACCTTTTAATCCGTTGCTGCAGCCACTCTGACAAACAAAAAAGTGAAAAATCAATATCTAGGTACGATTTGAAGACTTTGTAAACTGATGCACCGAAGAGTGGCAGTGTTTTCTGATTGTATGTTTTATTCTTGAACTTATTTCATTTTGAGAAATTGCATATTTTTCAGTGCATTAGTCTACTGATGCGCTTTTGAAGAGACATGAGCCTGCTCAATGGAATGTTTTTTGTTAAAGAAAAATTGACAGGATATCTCGTTCAATTTTTTATTCAATAAGTTCAAAAACAAAACAATTGGTACCTACTAACATAACATAAAAAGACTGAGGAGACAAATTGGATATGGAAAAGAGACGATGACTAAATATGTATAAATATAAATGAATTAATGTCTGATTCAAAATTAATTATTTTCATTTCAATATTTGGAACTGAACAACATTGATTTTTTCTTCATCCTTAACTTCAAGTAATATCTTGAAACCTTTTTCGAATAGTTATTTACCTCTCATTTCGAAGTGCTCAACTTTTGACTTTGAACTTAAATCAAATAACAGAATGAATCTGATTGAAATAATTTGTTTAGCATCTATCTTAAATTATATGAATGAATTTTGTCTTAAAAGAACAAATTGCTTAATTTAAGTCAATATGATTACTGAACTATTCCATATTATGATCAATGTAACAATATTTAGGTAATATAATAATTACAAAAAGTATTAATAGACTGATTGATTTACTTAATAGACGGATTGAAAGACTAAAAAATCAAATTAAATAGAACTGTTGAAAATAATTCTGAGATTAAAATGAGTTTGTTATGAACAAAAGTATGAAAAAAAAATTTTTAGTTTCAATGACTATGTTTTAAAAAATTGTTGCAATAACTGACTAACCGTTTTTTATGAAAATAATTACAGAAACCTATTATTTTCAATCTTCATTTAAGGTATGTAATGTTTCAGACAAATTCGACAAAATGTATGTCTAGAACTTGCTATTATTTGAAAGTTAATTAAGCTTATAATAGGTAGTTGAAGGCACAAAGTGCCTTTAATCTGATATGTTCAATATTAAAAAAAAAAGGTAATATGTGAACTGTACCCAAGTTCACAAGCATTAAAAAATCAGAAAAACATGCTCAAATTCAAAAGTTGTTCTTTTTTCGATATTGTAATTTACTTCTTTACCACTTCAAAATGAAGTTTTAAATTGTTATTTCCAAAGTTAGGTGTTCCTTTTGTAGAATACACCATTATTCAATGAAAAATTTCACTGGTAAGAATTTCACGATTCCGTAAATTTGAAAATGATCAAGTTTAACTGGGAAAAAGTTAAAATTCCATATCCATTTTCGAAACAGTACAACAAAAAATTTCAGGAAAAGAGAGGTTCTGATAGATTTCTGAAGAGTTTTAGCTTGACGAGCTTAGATAATTAAAATTCACCTATTGTCTCTTCGTCTTTGGCCCATATTGACTCGCAGATTCTAATGACTTCATCGTTTGGCATGAAATAATGGGAATAATCTGTCTCAAAAGAGTTTTCGGGCCGACAAACGTTGCAGTACCATGAGCCTAGCGGGACTTCGTCCAATGCCGGGGTCAGGCATTCTAGGTGAAAGCCTAGGTCACACCCGTCGCAGAGCAGAAGACGGTCTTCCCTATCACCCGAACCACAGATTTCGCAGCAAATTGGATCATCTTGGGGCTCCGGAGGAGGAGCAGGCTTTTCAATGGGCAATCTTTTTTTTATTTTTCCATTAGATTTGTCTTTGACAAACAAAATACGGTATTCTTGACGGTCTATGGGGCAAGTATTAACATTTTTCGACCATTCCAATATACATGACAGACAGAATAAATGATTACAAGACTCGGGAGTGCCCACTTCTTGCTTTCTGATAGGCAACAGACAAATGGGACATTCGTCGGCCTGCTCTCCGAGACTGCCATAATCTGTTGTATCCCCTCCGTTACTTGGAGGCGATCGAGTATTCTTTTTCTTCTCAAAGACTTTTTCTTCGTTATCGGATTCGTCTGTCTCCCATTGGCTAGAAGAACATTTTACCTCTTGGTCTTCAGCATCGCTTTCGACAATATTAGCTTTTCTTTTTGTTTTTCTTATGATTATCGAGTCAGAGCTGTCTGAATCATCTTCGGAATCGCTTGTAAACAGCTATAAAAAAAATATTGAATTGTAAAAGTTGTCACGTTCAACAACCTTTATTTTCGATAGATTGGGAATAAAGTATGTACAGAATATTCGAAATACGTACTACCAAGAACTATTAAATGAAATACTCAATGTTATTCTCTGGTTATTGTCATATTTAAGGTTTTCTCTGGTTTATTTCTTGCATACATGCGGTTATCTTATTACTAATTGTCTGAGCCTGAACATTTTGAGAATGTGCGAGAGCAATATGCATTTTTTTTGGTATATTCTCAGTTATATTTGTGAGGCATTCTCTTAGTTTTTGATGAAAATTAAATCTTTCAAATTTGTATATGAATTTAAGAAACATCCTGTATAGTAACCACCACGTAATGTTCCTCTGTTTCTTCAGGAATTAAATTTATTCATTCTTATGTTATACAGGGTTATCCACCAATGTGGCTCTATAGAATATTTTTAGGAAATACACAAGATTAAGGATTGATACTCTAAAGGTGAGCTTCAAGTAAGAAGACGACTTCTCGTATATTTTTTTCAAGGTTCTAGGACTTCCAGTTTTTCCATTTTTCAAATGGGAAGACCCATTTTTCATTGCATAAATAGATTCTCCATTGAATTCTGAGTCTTTTTGATTCCAAAATTTTGAATTTTCCCGAGAAAATTCTCTTTAAATGAGGAAATACGAAAAAAAATCTCAAAATTAAACTCTGTTGAATTACAGACAACTTGGAGGTTTTGTCATTAAAAATTCTCATTATTGAGAATCTTCAAGAAGAAAGGCTGATGTTTTTTTTTCGATAGCATGATTTTCAGAATATGATACAGGAGGTCACAAATTCTTTGTCAAAGTTGGAAGTGACGAAACATCAAAAAATCGTTTTTTCAAATTGTATCCCATTTTTTCGAAGCATTTTCGAAAACTTCGTCAAAAAATAATGGGAGCATACGTCCAGACTTTTATCCCAAAATGAATATTTTTCGAGATATTCAGGAAAAACGATTTCGTTTCAATTTTCAATGTCATTCCAATTTGAAAAAAACGATTTTTTGATGTTTCGTTACTTCTAACTTTGACAAAGAATTTGTGACCTCCTGTATCATATTCTGAAAACCACGCTATCGGAAAAGAAGCATCAGCCTTTCTTCTCGGAGATTCTAAAAAATGAGGATTTTTAATGAAAAAACCTCGAAGTTGTCTGTATTTAAACAGAGTTCAATTTTGAGATTTTTCTTTTCGTATTTCCTGATTTAAAGAGAAATTTCTCGGAAAAATTCAAACCTTCGGAATCAAAAAAACTCAGAATTCAATGGAGAATCTATTTATGCAATAAAAAATGGGTCTTCCCATTCGAAAAACGAAAGTTGATGTCACTTCCGGAATAACCGAAAGTCCTAGAAATTTAAAAAGATATACGAGAAGTCGTCTTCTTACTTGAAGCTCACCTTTAGAATTTCAATCCTGAATCTTGTGTCTTTCCCAAAAATATTCTAAAGAGCCATATTCGTGAATAACCCTGTATAAGACTTAATCGAAAAAACACGGGATAAAACGTTTCCCTATAAACAGCAAACCGTACAATGTCACCTGATGGTTTTCAAATGAAGCAAATAAGAAATACTCCGTTCCAAACAAATTGCTTCAATTCATCAAGTTTGTTGCACAATATGAATCATTCACAAAGGAAATGAAATTTTAATCAAGTCAGAAATTCATGCAATAGTACATATTTCTATTTTATCATCGACCAATTTTGCAATCTTGATATTTACACTAGATTAGCATCTTTCACTAGGTTAATACATTCAGCAGGTGATAATTAATTACTGGAAGCCATGTACTCTATCCAATTCCTATACAAAAAGATTGTAATAATGCTAGCAACTTGACAATCAGAATTGATCTCAACGTCAAATCTCAGAAAGTTGAATGCAGACATCAAAACCTTTAGAGATTTCAATTTGGCAGCCATGAAACCGTTGAAAAATTCAACTTTGAACTATCAAAACAAAGTTCAGAAAATGCATAGCCCTCCCAGATAAATTTCAACAGACAATGAGCCAACTATTAAACTTCAAACTGTCAAAACAACTTCAGAAAATGCAGAATACTCTCAGGATATATATTTCAATTGATATCAACAACAATTGGTTGAATTCGCTGGCATTGAAATATGGAATTAACATAAATGGCTCTTGATTCACAAGAGATAAACACAAAACATTTCTTTGATTGAGAATAAGACAACGGAATCAAAGTATTCTGTAATGATAATAAAGTTTAACCACCAGGACCATGTTGATCGAGTGTTATATGCCATCTAATATGTTATGTCATTTTGACATTGACAGCCAAAATGGCGCGTACCCAATAAAATATAAAAACAAAAAACTATATAGAATAATTCAACAGGGAAAAAATAACTACTTGATTTCCTCTTCTAATAGTGATAATAACAATTCTGAAAAAAAAAAGTAAACCACCTCTGCAATAGTTATTCAGTTTACATTTGAGTCATAATCAAATCCGGTCCTGAATTATTAGTGGAGGGGGTCTTTCACATACTCATTACTAGCGCGCAAAAATATTTGATATGATAAAAATATCGATGAGAACAAATGAATAATCATTGGTGTTGGATATCAAGTTGAATATATTGGCGATAAGCTATCATTTGAAAACATGCAATAAAGCGAGGAAAATTTCATCCAATTTTCAGTAAGATAATACCTTTGCTAGAAATAATTCACTTTAGATATATTATGATTGAATTAAAACACAGGTCATTGGTGAACTATTTCCAAGTATTCAGCTCAAGAATCGAATTCCCACGATGATAACCATTTAATAAAAGCCATATTTAGCACAAAAAATAAAGAAATAAATGAATTTCCCAACACCCCCTATAATACTAAACAAGAATGATGCAAAAGTAATAGTGACACATAATATGGAATAAAATCCTTGATACCTCAATTGAATTACCAGAACTTTTGCATAAACCTCACATTACTTACAAATTCATCATTTGCACTGATTCCAACCGCGCTTCCTTGATTGAAAAAAAAATTTATAGGAAAAAACGGCGATTAAATTTTTTACAGTGCGAAAATTTTCATGGTGGCACAAAATAACGATGAAATCGGCTATTGTTTATAAAAGCAGGTCACCTTCATCAGAGAAAAGATATGACCTAGTCTGCCTATATAAAACACAAAGGAACGAGAATCTGCATAGGTAAAGCTATCAAGATGTATCAGAAACTACCTAACCAATAAACAAAGATATCAGTATACATGAGAGAGTGGATCACGAGATCTTTTCAGAAAAACTGAAGATCCTTTCATATTTTAGGAAGAAAAGTTGCAAAACACCCTTCAAGTTCTTAGAAGGCTGGTAAGAGGTCTACCCACTAGCCAATACGAAGTAAGGTACCACACTTAGAAATGTCAACTTCTTATAGGTTATATGAGTTGACATATGAACCTACCAAATACCTACTCTGAAGATGCAAGCTTCCCAGTGAAATTATCAACATTGCCAAACGAATAAAACTTCTGGACACTAGCAGTAGTGTTGTCTGAAGCCAAACAACCACATTCCATCTGCTACTTCTAACAATAGTCCATTTCATACAAAAGATATTAAATTTGACAAAAAATTCTCAACAATGAATCGAACCCAATGAAATTGGTCTTTTGGGCAAAAACTCATGATTAATATCAAACTGAAACTCTATGTAGAACGATAATATACAGGGTGGTTTACAATGAAGTAAGTATTTGCGAGGCTCATAATTTTTTATGGAGATTCATAGAGTGCTCAAATATTTTCCATTGTATTCCTTATATCCTTAAGTTTTTCTAAGATAAGAGATAAGACTTATTCCACAATAAATTGATAAGAAAACTCAAATTTCCCACAAAAAACTGTTCGAGAAGAGACGAATTTTCTAGAGAAAAAAAGTCAGGTTAAATGGTCTCAAATACATGATTTGATCTTTGCTAAGAAGATAATAGAGTTTTCTATAGACTTCACATGGGACAATCATTTTATTTTGGGATTCTAAAGTAGTTAAAAACATAAATCAGATTCATTTACTGTTTTAAACTCTCCAATAAGCATCAAGTAATTTTTTCATCTTTCTTTACTATCATCTTAACTTATTTAGAGACAATGGTGGAAATATTTAGAGCGACTCTTTTCTTGGACATAGCGAAAAACCAATTTCAATTTTCGCTAATTTGTTATCAGATTCTTATCCCTTATCTCAGAAAAAACTCAAGGATATAAGGAAAATAATGAAACATATTTAAGCACTCTATGACTCCTCTCTGATAAGCCTTTCAAATACAAGACTTCATTGTGAACCACCCTGTATATTTATATCATTTATATATAGCTTTCAATGTGTGACTTCCTTAAAATACTACACTCTTCCTAAATAATGTACTTTCTAAAATGTCTAAATTTAGAAAAGTTGTAGCATATCTTATCTCATCGTTATTACATACTAAACTCATCACTATTTCATGATTTTCATTTCTTTAGTTTTATCATATACATTATTTTATTAACCTTCGAGAAGCATCCTGGAAATAACAAAAATAGTCCACAAAATGGCAGAAAATACTTATGAATTTGCTTTATGAAAGATTTGGTGTTTGAAACAGTATAAGAAGCAGATAATGAATAATATAAATAGAAATATGTACTTTTGGTCACGATCCCCAAGCATCAACATAATTCCTGGTATGATAATATAGCACGTTGACAAACGAGTATGTCATGAACACCAAGTTAGAGAAATACAATTGAAGACTTAGAAGAACTTCAAATTGGATTATCTCTAACTTGGTTTTTTTAACTTATTCTCGTTTGTCCAGGCTCTATGGAATTATTGTAAAATTTTTACGTATGTAGCTTAGTATTTCTTGTTTTCATCCACCAAATGAAATAACATAAAATTCAATACCTACTTGAGGTGCAACAAAACGAAATATTGGGTAATATGAGAGAATGGACCGAGTCCTTTGTAATGTAGCATGAGGACAATAAATACAAGGAATCATGGTGATGCTTGGCCATGAATATGGTGAAATTAAGGGGTTTTAAGGACAACATACCGCCGTCTTCTTCTTTTTTCCAGGGTTTCTACAGAAGCTGTCACTGTCGCTATCAGATTCATCTGAAACAACTCTGTAATTTGCTTTTCTTTTCGTCCTTAATATAGGACTACTATTAGTGCTGCTGCCTGACGAGGAATCACTACTTAATACTCGTTTTTTAATTTTCCGTCGCGAACTAGGCTGTCCCAAAGGGACATCATCATCGGTGTCGTCACTCATTTGGGATAAGCTATAAATTAAAATTCCAGGTATTGCAATGCCGTCGAATATGGAAAGTTTATGTATTTTTACCTAATAAACACATCAATAATCACTCGGAAATAAACCACTAATACTAAAATACTACACGGGATACTACAAAGTTATTTGTAAATAAGTAACTTTAAAAAAGATTATTCAGCTACGATGTAAGAAGACAATACAATCCGCCATATTTCAGGTATATTGAAAGTTAACGAACGGAATGGTCTAACGATGTTGCCATATCTCGCTTTAACCAAGAATTCTAAAAAATATAAGTTGGAAATTGCCGAATATTTATTGTCATTTATAAAACAACAAGAAAGGAATCTTTATATTCATTACAAAATATCTATCTACAATATGTTTTTTTATTATGAATATGATTACTTTCTATGGAATTTGATAATCCTTGAAATTTTAAAATGACTTCTACTCGCTGCTACATTCAGTTTGATATTTGTTTATAGAAATATTGATTCTTGAACGAACGAAAAAAAGTAAGTTTCCCGAATATCAATTCGATTCTTCTGTTTACCAGAAGTCTAGGTTATGTGTTATTGAACTTCGAATATCACGAAATATAACGAAAATCAGTTTGATGTGGCATCGCGGCTCTGATGTTTTCAGAAGTTTGTAAACGTCATTCAACGCATGAGCAAATGCTGCGAAAGTATGGATTTTAATTGTTTTTGATTCTGCTGTATAGATGGCGCTGAGGGTGATTTCGAAATTTAAAAATATCTTCGAATGACTCGGGACAAAAATGTTTATTTTTGCCTAAATATTGGTTCATTAAAATATTTTGATATGTGAGATGATTATCTAAATTTTCAACAGTTATGCTTTGTAATCTTCGGAACGCATTCGAAATCAGAAACGTCAGAACGTAACGGATAATTTGATTCTGTGTTCTTCTTATGTCAATGTCACTTGTCAATTAATACTTCTATGAGAATCCGAAACTTGGGATTGGCAAAAAATACATTTTGCAATTTGGATTTGCAATAGTTTTCAGGAATACAATCTAGTAAAATTCAAAAAATTAACCAATTCTTCATCTGGAAGAGTATTTTTTATTCTGAAGAAAAAATTTTATATTGCAGCAATATCAAAAGGTGAGTAATTTTATAATTTATCGCGTGTGCCAGGCTCGACGTCTGTCAATTGGCCTTCACGAAATTGGATAGGTTTTCTCGATATATTCATTCAACCTTTTTCAATAGATATTTGAAGCCATCTGTTCTGCTTGAGTACAATCATTTTCTTGATACTCTTATTAGTAAGCTTTTCACAAAACTAATCTGGTTAGGTAAGTATGACAGGAATAGTATTTTCCAGAAAGTTCGAATATTAAACAGCTAGTAGTAGTAGATCGTATTTCTAAAGTTGAATTGTACATTTGCAGATGTCTAGCTCAGCTCATAAACACCGTTATAAAAATGCAGCTCTGGACAGTGTTGAGCTTCGAAGGCGAAGAGAAGAGGAAGGTGTACAACTCAGGAAACAGAAGAGAGAACAGCAGCTGAACAAAAGGCGAAATGTTAATATCAATCAGTTGGTTCCAGATGATATGGAGACTTATCAGGTGAAGATAAACCTATTTTATTTTGAGCAAGTCAGAGGGTTTGACATTTGAGAGACTAATATAGAATGGAATGCTGTAGTTCACGAATTTTTTTCAGTGGTCAAAATCAAATGTTTAAAATTTTCAGGTGGAGGGAGATTCTACCGGTCAAGGAGGAATTCCAATCACCCACGAGATGATCCAACAATTGTTCAGTCAAGACGAAAACGAACAATTGTTGGCTACTCAGAAATTCCGCAAACTGTTGAGTAGAGAACCTCATCCACCCATCGAGGAAGTCATCAAAACCGGGATGGTACCGAAATTTGTCGAGTTCCTGAAAAATACCGGAAATAGTACCATTCAGTTCGAAGCCGCTTGGGCCTTGACCAACATTGCGTCTGGTACATCGCAACAAACCAGAATTGTCATTGAATCGGGGGCTGTACCAATTTTTGTTGCTTTATTAGGAAGTGAACACGACGATGTACAGGTCAGTGTATTAAAAGCATGGAGGGGGGCTTCCTGATTCTTTTCATCTGTAAATCTGGTGGAAGGAAAAAAATTGCGTTTTTCATCGGCAACTTAAGAACTTTCAATTTTACAGGAACAAGCAGTATGGGCACTCGGAAACATTGCAGGGGACTCTCCCGAATGTAGGGATCATGTTTTAGACGCAGGAATATTACCGCCCTTATTGCAGTAAGTATTTTCCAGTTATTTTCAACAACGGAATGAACTAATAAACTTTTGCCTGCAGTTAACCCTCTTTTTTAATTTTCAGATTATTAAGTAAGTCTAATCGACTTACAATGACGAGAAATGCAGTATGGGCCCTTTCGAACTTGTGCAGGGGTAAGAACCCCCCAGTAGAGTTTTCCAAAGTTTCGCCAGGTCTTCCAGTACTAGCACGGCTATTATTTCACGCAGACGCAGATGTGTTGGCTGACGCATGCTGGGCTCTTAGCTACCTATCAGACGGACCTAATGAAAAAATTCAGGTAAGAAAAGTCAGAATCAGGAATAAAATTCATCATCAACTAGACTCGAACAGAATCTCAGAGGAGTTTAATTGACAAGTGACATTGACATAAGAATAACAGAACAGAATCATAGAGGAGTTTTATTGTCAAGTGACATTGACATAAAAATAACAGAATCAAGTTATCTGTCAAGTGTTGACATTTCTGATGTCAAATGCGTTCTGAAGCATGACTGTTGAAAATTGAATTCATCTCGAACATAAAAATATCTTGATGAATAATGTTTAGACAGAAAGAAACATTTTTGTCCCGAATCATTTGAAGATATTTTTAAATTTCGAAATCACCCTCAGCACCCTCTATACAGCAGAATAAAAAATAATTCAAATCCATACTTTTGCAGCAGTTGCTCATGCGTTGTATGACGTTTACAAACTTCTGAAAACATCAGAGCCGTGTTGCCACATCGAACTAATTTTTGTTATATTTCGTGATATTCAGAGTTCAATAACACATAACCCAGACTTCTGATAAACAGAAGAATCGAATTGATATTCGGGAAACTTACTTTTTTTCGTTGGTTCAAGAATCGATATTTCTATAAACAAATATCAAACAGAATGTGGCAGCGAGTAGAGGTCTTTTAAAACTTCATGGATCATCAAATCCTATAGAAAATAATCATATTCCCACCTATTTATATTAAAAAACATATTGTAGATAGATATTTTGTAATAAATATAAAGATTTCTATCTTGTTGTTTCATAAATGTCAATTAATATCTGGCAATTTGCAACTTATATTTTTTAGAATTCTTGGTTAAAACGAAATATGGCAACATCGTTAGACTATTCCGTTCGTTAACTTTCAATATACCTGAAATATGGCGGATTGTATTGTCTTCTTACATTGTAGCTGAATAATCTTTTTTGAAGTTACTTATTTACAAACAACTTCGTAGTATCTCGTGTAGTATTTTAGTATTAGTGGTTTATTTTAAGCGATTATTGATGTGTTTATTAGGTAAAAATACATACTAGTTACTTAGTTCATACATTTTTTATTTTTATTCTTGTTCTCCACTGATTGAGATCCAATTTCATAATCAATTCAAAAGTCCCTTTAATTTCAAAGCTCCTGTAAGTTCAACATTTCAGGTTTTTAAAGCCACTTTATATTAAAAGGCTCAAGGTGAAAATAAATGCTTATTCGAAGATTATGTTTATTCAATTCTTTTTTCTTATTTCGATTTCTAAATCTTATGATGTTAATCTAAGGCAATGCTCCGTTATTGCACTTTTGTCAGCCACAACCATCAATTCCATTTTTTTTTTGTAATATTCAGTTTGGGATTGGTCTTTTGCCCCAAAGTTCTAGGTGTATATTTTAAATTCGAACCTGAATGTTATATCCACAAGGCATGAAAATAACATAACCTCCTTCAATTTCAAGGTGGCTGTGGTTAAATACAACTGCAACTGTCTATTTTAGGTCAAATGAAACGATTTCAGTTATGCCAACATACAACATTGCACCTAAAGTCTTCTTTACCTCCCATTCAATTTCATTATGAAATTGGGTGGACTTTAAATGTGAGCTTTATCTTAATGTGCACTTTAACTAAAGTGTACTTATTGTGTGTTTATTATGAAACTGTCCCTGAATAATATATTTTGTTTTTGTGTTTCGTATCAAGAATAAATATTGTGAATCATGGAAATAGTTGTGACTATGTTAGTAAATTTTTTTAAATTAATTTTGAAACATTGGCGATTTATTTGTAGGCTGTTATTGACGCCGGCGTATCTAGAAGATTAGTGGAACTCCTTATGCATCAAGAATCAAATGTGGTGTCGGCGGCACTTAGGGCAGTTGGAAATATCGTCACAGGGGATGACATACAGACCCAACTGATTCTGAATTGTTCGGCGCTGCCATGTTTGTACCACTTGCTGTCTTCACCTAAAGAATCGATCAGGAAAGAGACCTGCTGGACAATAAGCAATATCACCGCTGGAAACAGACAACAAATCCAAGTAAGACTTTATAATTTTTTTTTATTATTCGCAATGAAAACATGAAAAAATTCTCCACAGGCTGTCATTGAGTCTAACATCTTCCCTGCCCTGATAGAAATCTTGAAATCGGCCGAGTTCAAAACCAGGAAAGAAGCCGCTTGGGCCATAACGAACGCCACGTCTGGAGGCACCCCCGAGCAAATTCGCTACTTGGTAGATCATGGATGCATCGGTCCTCTATGCGATTTATTGACCATTCTTGATACGAAGATCGTTCAAGTCGCGTTGAACGGTTTGGAGAATATTCTGAGACTTGGAGAACAAGACGCCAAGAATCACATGGGCCAGAACCCTTATGCTGTACTCATCGAGGAATGTTACGGTAAGTCGGCAAAAAAAAATTAAAGAAAAGATTTTGGAAGACATTTATTATAATTCAGTTCATTTATTATGTTGACAGCTCGGAAAGTATGCAAAACTAGGAAATATAACCTCTAATTAATGGTGGTATTCTGCTTTTATCTGTAAGCAAATTGTAAATTTTCATGAAATTACAGGAAAATTACGATTCTCGACACTTTCTATGAATTTGTAGCTTACAGGAAGCATATCGAAAGGAATATTGTGAGGTTATGTTGAATGGTTTGTTTTATCACAGAATATAAAATACTTTCGTGTTTCATTTCCGCACTTCGGTTCTAAATTTCTCTTTCTTGTTAAAAGAACATAAATTGAACATAAATATATCCAATAATCAATACTTACGGTCCAATTTTACACAGATATAAATTCTATTCTATGATCTTATCACAAAGTAGTTCAAAATTGACACTTCTAATACGACAGTTACAGAAAAACTTCCAGAATTTCATTATTTATGAATCTGTAAGTTAGCCACATAGTTACAGATCAATCGTACGCTACAAATTTGTAGCTTACAGAGAAAAAGCAGAATACAGCCATTAGTTTATTTATTATGTTGATAGCTCCAAAAGTATGAAAAACTAGGAAACATAACCTCTAATTTGATCTGTTTGGCCTCCAAAATTCACGCATGTCCTTCTGCTTTCAGGTCTGGATAAAATCGAGTTCTTGCAGTCCCACGAAAACATAGAGGTTTACCAGAAGGCCTTCGACATAATCGAGCACTTCTTCGGTACCGACGAGGAGGACGCGAACGTGGCCCCATCTGTGGATCCGGAACAACAACAGTACCATTTCAGCTCCGACCAGTCGGTACCGATGGGTGGATTTCAGTTCTAGGTCGCACTCCTTGTCGCCACGTAAAATCTGTATAAATCCAAACAGCCCGCACCCCTATGCAAAACGAGAGAATGCGTTATGAAAGAGAGAGAGGGAGAGAATGTCGAAGATAGGGTTAACTTGACTTCAGGGCTAAAAGCGATTATCTCTTGAGTCAATATGTGCAGAAAAACAGCGGATGCATCTAGAATTTAACGAACATGCGAATGAGATGAAGGTGTATTTTAACCGGAGTATAAAAGTGTACTTTTTCGATCACATTACCTTTTTGGAGAATGTCTACTGAAGGTATTATGGGAAAACGTGACGTCAGTTTAGTTAATGTGTTGTCCTTTGTCACACCTTGTAATCTTATTTAATATGTTGAATTTGGCTGTTGGTTTTTCAAAAGTTTCACACATACCAGTTTTTATTACTTTTTAAATATTGTAGATAAATATTTGTAAATAGCCCAAGTTTCTTTCAAGAAATAATCGTACTCATTGAAGAATTGAAGTCAAAGTATCAATGATCTGTTGTTAGTTTTCTTTTTGTTGATGTATTGAAAAGTTATGAAAATCGGAAAATTGTAAAAGAATTCACCAGTTATCCCAGATCTCTCAATTTATTGTTTCTTAACGAATTTTTATTTCCACCTGGATATAAATTGATATTCAAGGAGTCCTAGAAAAAGTGATCTTTATTATCTTTGAAATAAAAGATTCATGTTTCGGTCAAATTGTGATTTTTGTAATGTAACTTGTGAAAGAATTCAATGACACATTATTTGTTAATAGTTTGTAAAATAAATTAACTTTAAGTACTTCATCTTTTAATTCGTTCAGCCCATTCACGCTATTTAAATTTTTCTCAATCCGCGAACACAGAATTATGTTATTGAAAAAATCGATTAACCTCAAACGTATCCAAAATCAAAGATTTTATCTAACTCTATAATCTTTGGCTGAAATTCGGTTCTATGATCATTAATTATCGTTTCGTTAATCCGCGCTATTTGCCAACCAACGCTAACGGCCATTGTTTTTTCAGT
Organism: Hippodamia convergens; assembly: GCA_038502775.1. Lineage (NCBI taxonomy): Eukaryota > Metazoa > Arthropoda > Insecta > Coleoptera > Coccinellidae > Hippodamia > Hippodamia convergens. The sequence goes on from JAVSIQ010000157.1 coordinate 153,943, forward strand.
GTTTAGAATTTCAGGTGTGTAGTGTGATTTAGAATGTTCTGGATCTTTAGAAATGGTCAAATGTATACATGTAATTATCCAATTCCTGCCTGTGTAAGTGTAAACATGATAGATATGGGATGTATTACAATGGCTGGAAAAAAAGCTGCACCAGTTTTCACTTATGCCTGCTTGCCTAAACGTAAGTTAAAGTGAGTTGAAGAGGTTTATTGAAAAATTGATATTTCACTTGGATCCTATGGAGAATCAAAGGTACGTTGTTATGTATAATTCACCCCATTTCATTTTTTCGGCCAAGAAAATATTTTTCAAAGTGATTTAATAAGTTTTTATATTTTAATAATTATAGTGAGTTTTTTGAGAGGAATAAAGAGCAATACATAATACAATATAAGGTACACCGAATATAAAATATGTTATATCAGAAGTTAGTGCAACGGGGTGTGTTAAAATTCTGCTAAGGGAAAAATTTCCTTGGCTTGTTGAACTCGCTATCAAGGACGTTTATGGCGTCCCACGTTATTCCACGCCACACCACACACTCTGATCGTGTTATTCGTGTAGTTGCGACACGCTGGGGCGCATCATTGCGTAGTGGCGTCAGTGCAGCGTGCTTCGATCAACATGGAAATTAAGAAGCTGATAGATGAAATACGTGGGCGACCCTGCCTTTATAACGCTAAATCCCAATTTTACAGGGATCATACAATGAGACAGGAGGCTTGGGAAGATATCGCTCATCGGATGAACGAATCAGGTAATCGTTATTTTGCGTTGTTTTGATGCGTGTTCTCTTGTGACGTGACTGACAGGTGACGGTTCAATGTGATCTGTGGTGTGTCACTGACCTATATATCGGTGTTTTATCAGTGTTGCCACTGTTAACATTTAACCATACACATACTCATGATAAAACTACGTTCTAATCATATACGTATAAACTCCTATACCGCTAGCATTGCCCCGTTTACCTGCATTCATTTGAAGCAGCGATCACGTGTACAATTGTCCCAGCTATGCACTGCGCATGCGCGAAAACCCAACCTCAAATATTTTCAAATAGTTATATTCACTTGTCAAAGTGTGGTGTCAGATGTAAAAAACGTAACCTCACTTTTTCTCTATTTGTCAAATTCTGAGTTTGCGCATGCGCAGATTGTTGTATGGGTCAACAGACATGGCAACTAGATTGCATCAATTTTATTTTCACGTTAGCAGTATAGGGTTTAATAGGTATATGGTTCTAATCCTCCATATTTGCAATTATTTTATCTATAAATGAAATTGCATGCTTATAAAGGGCGCAACCTACCCTTGAATCGCGAACAAAAGATATTCTCGTGGGTTGACGCGAAATTAGGCTCTTGAGTACAATTAATAATTGGTGGTTATGATTTACAGTCGAATCGGTAAAGACTGCTTGGACCAAACTGCGTAATGCTTTCGCATCCGCTAAGAAAAGAAGATCCAAAAGCGGCCTGCCTTCCTGTAAGATGATCCGGTGGAAATACGAAAAAGAAATGTCATTCTTGTTACCGTATATGGAAACGAGGCGAGGTTATTCGAATTCCGAAGCCGATAAAAGGTTCCATCCTGAAGATGTTACAGATACGCTATCTGATGACGAAACGCGGGAGTCTCATGAACCGAACACAGATAGCCCTTCGTCCCCTTTGCAGCACGAACAGAAAAAGTTATGCACGCAATCATCGAAGTTTCACAGAATCGCGGAAACTGCTCAAGATACGGCTGAGATCGTCAGAGCGAACGCACCTTTCCGCGATATGGTCATAGAGGAGAAAAATTACGAGTACGACGAAGTGGACATGTTTTATCTAAGTATGGCCCGGACTGTTAAAACGTTGTCGAAGGTGGCACAGGCGAGAATTCGGATGCAACTGTGCCAGCTTGTGTCACAAGCTGAAATTGACGAAATGCAAAATTTTGGCGAAACTGTCGATTTTAAAAACGTCATTGGTTCCTCGTTTGTGGGTTCCCCGGCTTCTGTCACTTCTGGAACTCAACCATAGAAAGGTTGTAGATTGTTCTCACAACTGTTGTTATTTTTTTCTGAATGAACTTTTTCCTATAAAACGCTTGTTTGAATTTTTTGGAATGTTCTGTAGCGTACCAGGATCAACAAAGTAACAAGAACGAAAAGAGCTGAAAAGATTATGTATCAGGAAAAGAATTATATGATAATAAACGTTATTGATTTCCAGTACTTGTTTTATTTATATTTTCATTACAAAACTATTGTTTTTTTTCCTGGTAAACCCAGAATCATACAGGGAATTGTATGTTACCCTGTTGAACTTCAGCTGAAAGGTTATAGGTTGTTCGCAAATTATTGTATTGTTATTTTTTCTAAATAAACATTTTCCTATAATACGCTTGTTTGAATGTTCAATTTTTTTAAATCTTCTATAGCGTACCAGGATCAACAATGTATCAAGAACAAGAAGAGCTAAAGAAATGTATGTGTCGGGAAAAGAATATAATAATAAACATTTTTGATTTCAAGTACTTGTTTTATTATATTCTCATAACAAAAGTACTTTTTTTTTGAGGAAGACCCAAAATCATACAGAGAATTGTATGTTATCCTGTTGCATCTCAGCTGTTATAGGTTGTTCGCCCATCATTGTATTGTTGTTATTTTTTTATAAATAAACATTTTCCTATAAAACGATTGTTTTAATGTTTAATTTTTTTTAAATGTTCCATAGCTTGTCAGGATCGACAGTATATGAAGGATGAAAAGAGCTGAAAATGAATATGTGTCGGGAAATAAATTATATGATAATAAACATTATTGATTGAAAGAACTTCTTTTATTTATATTCTCATAACAAAATTCTTTTTTTTTCTGGCAGACCCAGAATAATCATACAAGAAATTGTATGTTTACCCGTTGCACCTCAGCTCAAAGGTTATAGGTGTTGTTTTGTTGTTATTTTGTGAATATATATTTTTTCATATGAAACGCTTGTTTGAATGTTTAAATTTTTTGGATTTGTACCTCAGCTGACTCTTTTTATTTGATTTTTACTTTGTATTGTTATTTGTATTGTATATATGACACATGTGTAACGTTTAATATAACTAATTTTGTTCATTCGAGGCTATGTTGCATTGTTGAACTCTATCCGAAAATTTCTTAATTTATGATAATATTGATCATAAATTAAGAAAAAAAGGTTTATGCTTCGTACTGTAAGCAAATTCCGCCTATTCATAAACATTTAATTATACATACGTATAGTACTTACGTCTATGGTCATATCACAGATTTATCTATTATCTGTCGAATTTTTGATAATGATAACAGTTCTGCCAACCAATACTTTTTCATTGCAAAAGTCACTAAGCGCTATTTATGCAAATATTCAATTAATTTCAATGATTTAGATGAAATAATGTATATTACTCGTACAGAAGACTTGATTTTGAAGTCGTGGATGAATATACATGCCTTCCAGCCTTTCTGTACTTGGTATATATACATATGACTCTCCTGCTTCTGGTGAAAACGTTAGGAAATGCTGAAACCGAGAAAATTGGAGTATCCGAAATATCAAACGCACCCAGTTCCTGAGCAAATTAATTTCGTGGTCGACCGCTTTCGACTCTTGTGCTTTTAATTAGGGCATACATGTAAAATTCGAGTTTCCAACAACATTGTCGGGTTGATACCTCGGGCGAACCATTCCCCCTGAATAATGTCGCTTTGATAGGAAAAGTTCGGACCAAAGTTCGGGAGTAATCTCATTTATCTCCGCTCTATGTTCTCCTTCGGTTCGCCCGAGTTTCAGACCTCTAGATTCAGGGATTTGAATGAGCTTTCCGTGGGATAATGGGACAGGGCGGGCGCAATTATTAGTTTGGTTAGCGTCGCCGACTTGTAAAATTTCCTTAATCAAAACTGAAACCTTCGATTGTACCGCTGAAGGTAAAATTTACACTGTGCAAAAAAATTAACGCACATTATGGAAATCTCAGATTTATTCTACAACTGAAGGTGTTCTCAATGATAATTATTTTTGTCAGAATTATGCATGCATATGTTATCCACTTTCAATGTTTTTCTTCAATACAGATGTTTTTTCCCAGCACGAATAAAAAAAGATGATATTATCAGATTTTGAATTCTAAAATCAGTTGTTCTCGATAAATTTTAGTGATTAATAGTTTTTCTTTCGTTTGATTTTCTACACTCGATCGCTATGCAACGAGAAACACGCAATTTGACCCAAGAGGAATGTGCCCAAGCGGTAGTTTTGCGAGGAGGAGGGTGGACATACACAAGAATTGCAGAAAGGTTTGGAGTTTCCCATACAAGTGTGTCCAGAATGTTGCAGCGATTCAGGGAGACAGGTATGAATGTCCGAAGACCAGGACAGGGTAGACCACGGGTAACAACTGCCATTCAAGAACGTTACTTGAGAGTTTCTTCGTTGAGACAACGGTTTGCAACCGCTCGCCTCCTTCAAAATCAGCTTGAGCAAACTCATGCACTCAGAGAGAGCATATCCATTGGGAAGAGGCCGATTGGGAAGGAGTTCTCTTCACAGATGAGTCTAGATTCTGCCTCTACCATTGTGATCGACGTTCCCTTGTATGCAGACGTCCACATGAAAGATATGCTCAGTGCAATTTCCTGAATACTATTGGTTTCGGGGGAGAATCTATTATGGTATGGGGTGGAATGTCTTTGACTGCTCGTACAGACCTAGTGGTCGTTGATAATGGAGCTATGAATGCTGATAAGTATATAAGGAACATTCTTGGAGAGCATGTAGTGCCATTTGCCCCATACATTGGTGAAAATTTCATTTTTATGGACGATAATGCCAGACCCCATCGTGCGCGCATCATTCAGGAGTACCTTGAGGTACTCGAATGGAATGGCTAGCAAGAAGTCCAGATCTTAATCCGATTGAACAGCTTTTGGACAACCTCAATAGAAGGCTGAGAAGTTCAGAAAATCATCCAGCTACTCTTAATGACTTAGGAATCCATCTCGGAGAAATCTGGGAAGGATTAGATCACTCATTTTGAATATGAACTGTCGTTGCCGAGCTATAATTAACGCAAGGGGTGGAAATACCAAGTATTAAATCACTTATCAGCATTTCAGTATATTGAAAATTGTTCATTTCTCTTCTTCCACATAAGATTCGGTGAAATCCTGAATTTTTCTTCCATTTATGTCTTGTTTCGTTCAAAACCTTCCCGAGAGATCATAAAAAATAAGTTATAAAGTCAATGTAGAGTTAACTTCATTAAAATTGGGATTTTCAGAATGTGCGTTAATTTTTTTGCGCAGTGTATATTGATTTATACAAAGTAGAGAATGGTTTGAATTGGCTCTGAAGAATGTTCTTCCACATAAGATCCATCAAAACCGATGAAAAGTCAAATTACGAATGTTCAATACTCCAAAAACCAAATCCACTCGTTGAATCTCCGTTCAGTATTTACAAAACCTAATTAGTTGACTTCCCGTCTACTATCCTCTATTGCTTCCACTGCCATTCCTGCGGAATCTACAAAGTTTTTCACGGGACGCCTCTTCAGCGTATTAATTACCGCATCCATCTCAACCCCTCATTTTATTACTTCCAGAGTTCCTCGAATATTTTCGCTGCTTGTGGCTGGCACTGGCGCATCCTTAGAGTCCCATTACCGTCGTCATTATTGAAAAGTTGGAAACTTGACTAACTGAGGAAACTGGCACAACGGGAGCAGCAACTAAAAAGTGATGTCGACAAACTCCGTCGGGAGTCGAGCGACTAAGTTTGCAACTTGTAGAATGGGGCCAGGGACAAAGCTTGGCTGTGGAGGATCGATCGATACCACTTGGAGGGTCAGACAGGAGCGCCATTAGGGGGAGAATTCCATCGAATAGTTCTGGAGTAATGTGTATATATATATATATATATTTTTTTTTGAATAAGAGAGCTAAAATAATACAATAAATGTTGAAACAAAAAGAACCTAAGCTGAGGTAAAAAAAGGAACGGGGTACCACAACATTCTTCGTATGATACTATAGTATCATACGATACTTTCATCACCAGTATCATACGATACTATAGAGCCAGGGGAAAAAACCTCAGCCGAAAAAACCTGTCTCCCCGTTAAAAAATTAAAAATAAAATTGTTGTATCTGAATATTCTATATAGAAGGACATCACGATCAGCGGGACGGCCCTTCGGAGGAAGGATTTCCAAACACAAACTCCAACCTGAAAATAAAAAAAGCCAGAACAGCAAGAGAATTCAATTTATACTTCATCAAATTGATCTAAAATTTTCAACCCATTGCAAAAATGAGTTTGATATATTGTGTATGGCTCTAATGCCATCTTGGAATTTATAAATCGAACAATTATTAATTAGGTGTTCAACTGTTTCCTCTGATTCACCACATTCACAATTAGGACTATCAACCGAATTCCACTTGAAAAGCATGCTGTTGGTACGACCATGACCTGTTCTTATTCGATTAAGAAGGGACCATATTCTCCTGGGAAGGTTAAAACCAGGAACTTTATTCGATGGATCAGATATTAGATCTTTATTAGATAAAGAACATACATCCCATTCGGATTTCCAGATTTCGTTGTAGCTGAAGTTCGAATTCAGAAAGTTATTCGACCAAATAGGTTTACGAGATTTCAGTCTTGGAATTCTATTTTCTGGAACGTAGGAAAGTATCGGAAAAGAATCCGGAAATGAATTGAATTCCAAGTTGCAGACTGTCTTCGAATATGGGGAGGAACTATATTCGATAGCACTGGTAGCCATTGGATAGGTGTAGATCGGATGGTTCCAGTAATTATTCTCATTGAAAAATTGAGCTGTGAATCGATTTTCTGAACATGAACACTATTGAGCCAAACAGGGCAACAATATTCAGCGGTGGAAAAAACCAGGGCAAGGGCTGCTGTGCGAAGTGTAGTCGGGTCAGCACCCCATGACGTACCAGCAAGTTTCTGTAGAATGTTATTTCTCGTTTTTAGTTTCATTCGTAAGTAATGTGATACAATGTTTTCATTTATTTCTTTATTGTACGAGGTGTAGTAGGGTAGGTAATCTCGCATGATCTGAATGTCATACTGAAGAATACCATAGAGATTGGTACTCCATCTGCCAAAACAAGTGTCCTAGATGAAATCAGTGTCACTGAAATTCCAGACAAACTGCTGAAGAGGATTTTTCAGTTGAGTTAATGTTCAACACTCACTGACACCTCTAAGAAATCGCCGGTGGTAGTAGGTCTCCTTCTGTCTTGTTGGCATCTTCATTGCAGTATCCAGCATGGTTTGGACCGGTGAGCATCTTGGCTTCGCTCTGCATGCATTTCAAGCAACACAGAGATTCTAGTATTGAATCTAGTAGACTGCATCAACTGCCAAACTCCTTGTAATGATTCTCCTGAGGTAGAAGTCTTGAGTAGCGTTGCAGTAACACAAATTACACCTGTATTTAATTGAACAAGACTAATGGAACGCCAAAATCAAGAAATTGTTTGGTTAGGAATATTCTTTGCTCAATGCAGTTCTTTTGCTAAGATCCAGATATTTTTTAGATGGCCCCTTGCTGACTTTTGACTGAAGTATACTTTTCATTATTTTGGGAATTATGAAGCAAAATTAAGGCCCCCTTGATATTATTATGCCCCGCTTTATACAACCGAGCAAGTTAACGACATTTCCGGTGATATCGTTCGCAGTTTTCGACCTTCAGCCTCTTCCAGAAACTCAACAATTTTCATTACGCTGTATCAAGTTTGTTATCTTCTTCAGGTAATTCTCGAGTTACGACTAAACTTCCGGAGCTACCAAAAGTTCTGATCGTTACGGAGCATTTTCGACGTTAATTCCGTTTTCCCGTATACAGTTGTTGGATACTTCACCCTTTCATATCCCTACCCTCTGGTAGGGGATGATTTACGCGGATAATTAGGTTCCCCCTTCATTCGACTCATTGCAGATCTGTAGTAGGGAATATTGCAGAGCAGGTTTCGCTAGATGTTGGCTTTTATTTTGCTTTAATTCGATTTAACTCATTTTCAACATTCCCAGAATAATTGTCTCTCTCTGAATTTCAAGGCACATTTGGATGATTTGAGTCTCCACTAGAAAACTTAGAAATGTAATATTTTGCGGTTGGTGCCTCGGTTCTTTTTTTTCTTCAAAACCAAAATCAATCATTGCACAATTGCAACACTGGTAGCTTTCCTCTTACCACCCCAAGAACTTGGGGCAGTCAACATAAACTGCTACTCATAGAACTTCAATGAATCCCTTATCTGGCTGAGAATCAATATTAAAAGTTGTATCTTCATTGCTGAATGTTTTAGTTTGGTATTTGAAGTTGAGCAAATATCAGAGGTGTTATTGGTAAATGCAGTGATTGCTACACCCCTTATTGCTCTGAAGAGTAGTATGTCTTTTCGGCAGATATTATAGGAGGTGCGCCATTCTCTAATTTTGTTAGACCTCAACATAAACCAACATTTTTTGTATTGAAGTTCTAAAGGTTACCATTCGCATTACGAGTGGATCCAGCAAAAACAAACAAACAAAGACGGGACCCTTGGGGAGGAATAATAACACAACCGTAACCCAAAGCCCGTAACTCATCCAGGAATCGCTGTTGTAATCCCATAAAAACCGTCGGCATTCCGAGGCAGGAATTGTGGTGGGGAGGGGATATAATGAAAGGAAGGTCAGGGGACCTCATATTCTATCAAGTCTGCCATGAATGCGGTGGCGATGGTCCCAGACGCCTGCGCAGTGGATGCTGCTCCCAGCGAGGTAATTTTTGATAATGTCTTGCCAGGAACATCTGACGCATAAACATGGTAGACGGACGATGTTGCGTCTTGTCGCCATGGCAACCGTTTTGCTACGTCACGGGTTCAGGGATGAAACAGTGGGCGTCCTTTTGTTGGCAGGGGCGCGTACTTCCAAAAGGTCCATTATGGGATAAACTCGGCTAAAACGGCATTGGAAGATTCTTATCATTTTTTGTTTCTTTCTTCTTTGCAACTGCTTCTATTTGTGAGTTAATTTCAGTCTATCTCTTCTTTGGTGGTCTCATCTGCATCTTCTACTGCCTTTTTCTCAACATATTCTTTCAGGCTCTTGTCTCTACCATCAATAGACCTCTTCTCCTTAATGAAAGAATCAATAGCCTTGAAGGACAAGCAGCAGTATTTTTGATTATTAAGAAAGTATTGGTCGAAACTGTATGTTTTTGCTTATACCTTCTCCAGAGTCTGCATCATTGTTTTCATTCTTTTACCATGCATTATTGCAGTCATTTTTTCTCACTCGAATTATGGTCTTATAGCAACTTAAAGTATTCAACCGTTCTGGAATCGAATGAAGAATAGTTGGAAGCACGATGTTTTTATGAGCATCAGCTGGAACAGAAACTGTACCTCAAACAGCTACGACTGCAGGGAATCTTCCGGGGCAGTTTCTGAATACGCGCCTGGGACATTCCCCCAAGGCACACGTGTCGTTTTTGTTGAGAAAGCAGTCGGGGGGTGGAGCTGCGATAATAGGATTCTTATGATGTTTGGGAGGTCCACAAAGTTTGATTGAATGAAGTTGAAGTTCGAATAACTTTCAAGGTTTCATCGCGAGTATCTCGATTTGTTTTTTTATGGATAATCGAATCTTTTGCGATGATTTGTAGGTATTAGTTTGTGTAGAACAAATTTGTGAAATGTTTTTTTTTCTGAATGATATTCGTCAAAGTTGAATTTTAAGTCTGACAGCTTTAACAGCTTATTGGATCCTTTATTCTTTAAACCTGTTCACTCTATCTTTCTTATGGCACTGCTGAGGTAGCTCATACACTTCTACTAGTCCTGTACAGGGTGGGCAAAATTGGTGAAACCTGAACTACAACTTTTTAACCGTGAGAGATAGAGGAAAATGAATGACACGTTACGGCGGTCTTTTTTAGAGAAACTGAATTGCTCTATCTTCTTTTGTTTTCGAGTTATAGGCCAAAATTGAAATTTGGGCGATTTCAACTTTGGCCATTATCTCCGTTTCTGTTTGTCCTAGGATGTTGAAATGAAAACATTATACAGGCACTTTTTTCATAGCAATCCAGTAGCGTACTTTGTTTTTTCTCAAGAGGTTTCCTTGCTGAGATATAACATATAGTTGTGTTTTTCTGATAGAAACAATTGTTTGAAATGGCTTAAAAGGAATCGCCATTTATTTCCCGTTTCAGAAATATATCATGCATCATACATCGACCTCAGATTCATTCAGATATCATGAAAAATAATATAGTTTGTATTTGAAATTTGAATTATTGAGTATTAAGTAGGCTGAATCACAGAATAATATATATCTACGCATGGTGTCATTATTATTTTGCCATTGAATACTTGATTCAATTCTCTCTGGTTTGATCTCTGTTCAGAACAACTGTCAATTATTAGAATTCGAAGTCATTATTGCCGGCAATATGGAAATGTTCGAAAACTACGAGAAATAAGATATGTTAAAATGTTTTATTTTAGTGGCAGTAATGATTTGGAATTGACAGTTGTTTTGAACAGAGATCAAATCACGGAGAATTGAATCGCAAAATAATAATGACATCATGCTTAGAGACTCGATAATTCAAATTTTACAGACAAACTACATTTTCATGATAAATGGATGAATCTGAGGCCGATGTATGATATATTTCTAAAAAGGGAAAAAATGGCGGTTCTTTCTAAGACATTTCAAACTATTGTTTCCATTAGAAAAAACACAACTTTATGTGATGTCTCAGCAAGGAAACCTCTCGGGAAAAAAACAAAGTACGCTACTGGATTGCTATGAAAAAAGTGCCTGTATAATGTTTTCGTTTCAACATCCTAGCACAAACAGAAACGGAGATAATGGCCAAAGTTGAAATCGCCCAAATTTCAATTTTGTCCTATAACTCGAAAACAAAAGAAGATAGAGGAATGCAGTTGATGGCATTATCAGTTTCTCTAAAAAAGACCACCGTAACGTGTCATTCATTTTCCTCTATCTCCCACGGTTAAAAAGTTGTAGTTCAAGTATCACCAACTTTGCCCACCCCGTACATCGCGTTCGCAGTGTTACCACACTCGAAATAAATCATTGGTATCGAAACATGTTTGTATGAAGGGTCCCAATTCTGAATTATACCGGATTGCGATTGATTTAGACCTATGCCAGTTTGAAAGTATACTTACTTGAATGCTTCAGAGTTCTGACGAGAACTGGCATTGTCAGCGTGGTATATTGGTGACCAATGAGGCGCTCAAATAAAAGCTTCATCAAGTAACTAAACCCTGCAGAACCCCGATACGGCAATAAAACTCAACAAGCGTGTAAGTCGTCTCCATCAATCTCCGAGTTTTGCCCTCCTTTTCCCCGAAATAATTAGATTTCCCAAACGTTATAAAACCTTCCATTCCACCGATACTCCAATCAATGTCGAATATGCAATTTACATTCCCGAAGGCTTGCGAGGCGCGTCCTTGCGCCCAAACATCGCTCCAATTATGTAATTAGCATTTGATGTTTGGCCCGTGTAAACACCAGCTATCGGAGGCGACTCTGCACCAAAGAGGGAGGCAGACGGAATTCCGTCAGGCCGTTAGTTGCCTAGCAACCTCGTGGGATGGAACATTCCGGTCGCGGGATTTTCAGAAACCCGTGTTGAATGTGCCGGTTTAAGTGGGGCGCAGGGGTGTATTCGGGTTAGAACAGGTTTTCGCAGGGTAGTCGTTGAAGTCTGCGGGTTGCGTCAGATGTCAGTAAGGATGTATGTACCTTTTGATGCTATGATGCTAAAATTAAGGCCTCAATTCGTTGAAGATACCACCAAAAAACCAAATATCTCAACCAAGCACAAGTTGTCACAGGCAATCGTAACTGACATTGAAGTACGAAGTGAACGCAACGGTAGTTCGAATTTTAAGTAGTTCATTTGTTTGTTATTTGACATCGCAATCTGTGACAGTTGGTAGATCAGATGTAACAATTAGTCATAGACAAATGCAATCAGTGGCGCTTCAGTTAGTGGATTGTGTTCAAGTTAAATTTCTTTACATTGGAGTTGTGTTATGTTCGAACTTCGAATGACATTTATATATTCTTTTGATTTAGAGAGCTAAAATAATACAATACATATTGAAACAAAAGGTACTTAGCTGAGGTTGGTGCAATACAGGAAAACCATGCAGGTCTGCAGTATGATTAAATGAGGAAAGGGAAAAAACCTCAGCTGAAAAAAACCCTTACCCCGCCCGTGAAAAAAAAAAATACTTAAAATATTGAATATGAGGAAAATCTTGAAAGACATCAGTGTGATCTGAGAGAACATCTTCATGTTATACGTCGATGGGCTCAGATAAACAGATTCTTCACAAAATGACTCGCAATTCTTAATCTGAATGAAAAAAGACAAAAGCAGAAAAGAAACTATTTAGAATAAATTAAATTATTTTTAAATTAATCACCCATTTCAGAAATGCATTTGTTACACTTTGTATAGCTTCGAAACCATCTTGAAATTAATAGATGGGACAACTATTTATAAGATGTTCTATAGTCTCTTCATTTTCCCACACTCACAACTAGGGCTCTCAACTGAATTCCATCGAAAGAGCATGCTGTTGCATCGTCCATAGCCTGTTCTAATGCGACTTACAACAGACCATATTCTCCAGGGAACGTCAAAACCAGGACTCTGATGGAAGGATCTTAATTGAAAAAAATGGATACATTTCATTCAGATAAATATAGCAACTTCGCAATCTGTGACAGTTGGTAGATCAGATGTAACCATTAGTCATAGACAAATGCAATCAGTGGCGCTTCAATTATTGGATTGTGTTCAAGTTCAATCTCTATTCATTCGAGTTGTGTTAAGTTCGAACTTCGAATGATATAACCAAGAATCACTGGAGTCAGTTTTTCGAATGTACTTGGAAAATTAACCCAATTATTAATAATTTGGGATTTGAAGAAAGGCCAAAGATTCCTATGGCTTACCAAACTGTGACATTTGGACTATTTCATGAGACTCTTTTCCCATCAGTGCAACCATAGAATCCAAAATTACCTACACACCTGACACCAATTGTGATATTTAAGGTTGAATTGAATTTTTTTTTTCTGAACTCCGATTTATTCATAAAAATTTTATTGGCTACGCGTATTTCTCATTAAATCCGGCCCTGGATCTCTCTCGAGTCCTTTCTCGATCTTAATTCTGCAGCTTTTCGGAAACCTATGGACGGCACAGGATTGTAATCAGAGCCATCACACTTGTCAAGTTGAAGGAAAGTTTATGTCGGATGCAATATTAGTCAGCAGACTTTGAGCGAGTTTTAAATCTGTGAAAGGTACAAGGTTATCCAGCTTAGATAGAGAATGAGATAATCATGATTATCTTTATTTACCTATTAACATTGTTTAAGAAAAAAACAGTATCAATATCATCATCATTGTTGCAACGTGTTTTAGTAGTAGAGAAAGCTGACAGAAACAGGATAATTAAAAAAAACTCCTAGCTATTGTTTCGACACGCAAACATCTCTACCGATCATACTTTAACATAATTGTTTTCCTTGAAAAAAACCAAATTAATTTCTTATGCGTTGGCGGATTGTATTGGAATAATTTAATTAAGGAATGAAATATAAAAATGGTCAAATAATAATGCAGTTGCATCAAGTTAACCTTGAATTCTCGAGTTTCTATAATGTATACAGTGTATACAATACAGTCAAGTTACCAGATGAATACTTTTATCAAGCTTCATTCATACTTGTGTACAGGGTGTGTCTCTCATTTTTACCAGATTGTAGATCTCATCAAAGTAAATGATTTCACGGAGAATCACCCATTTATGATGACAAGATGTTGTTCATGGCAATTTTCTCCTGTGTTTATTGCAATTTCTGGAGCCTACAGTATTTTTATTTTAGTTTCGATCAACAAGTCGTTGAACTTCGTCATTTCTCTCAGTATCTTGGTCCGATGTAACACCTACCTGCGGGCTGTATGAAGAACTCTCACCTTCTTCTATCTAAGGAAGCAGCAAACAAGTTTGTTTACGTCCATGATTTATCGGATAAATAATGACGTTCTTTGCAACGTCGAGAAGAGAAAGAGGTCAAAAGAGCAGTACCATTCGCGTTCCATAAAAGGAAACACTTCCCTTTATGGTCATTCATCATTTGAAGATAAAACGAAGATATTAGTTATCGTAGCTCCGTCATTTCAGAACTGGTTCTATTGTGCTCTCTCAAGGCCACGAAAGGCTCGACCAGGGAACTTTTGTCGTAATTAAATATAATGGCGATGGGAAAATATCGCGAGATGAAAAAAATCAGGGGAATCACGTGATGATAGTTTCAGTTTTTATATAATTACGAATGGAGATATTTCTGTATCGGATATTATATTCTTCAGTGACTTTTGCATGAGAAAATGTTTCTGTGTCATAAATTTGACAGATAGTGCCAACATATAAATTTGTCACAGAATTTGAGAAAGAAGTGTTCTTCTTTCTTGTTCAAGATGTTTTTGCTTTATAGAGGACGAAGTGATGGGATATTAGATTCCTCTCTGTATTACAAAGCACATTTGGATGACTTACGAATGAAGCTGAAAACGAGAAATTACATTCTACAGAAACTTGCTGGTACGTCATGGGGTGCTGACCCGACTACTCTTCGCACAGCAGCCCTTGCCCTGGTTTTTTCCACCGCTGAATATTGTTGCCCTGTTTGGCTCAATAGTGTTCATGTTCAGAAAATCGATGCACAGCTCAATTTTTCAATGAGAATAATTACTGGAACCATCCGATCTACACCTATCCAATGGCAACCAGTGCTATCAAATATAATTCCTCCCCATATTCGAAGACAGTCTGCAACTTGGAATTCTTGGAATAAATTCAATTCATTTCCGGATTCTTTTCCGATACTTTCCTACGTTGCAGAAAATAGAATTCCAAGACTGAAATCTCGTAAACCTATTTGGTCGAATAACTTTCTGAATTCGAACTCCAGCTACAACGAAATCTGGAAATCCGAATGGGATGTAGGTTCTTTATCTGATAAAGATCTAATATCTGATCCATCGAATAAAGTTCCTGGTTTTAACCTTCCCAGGAGAATATGGTCCCTTCTTAATCGAATAAGAACAGGTCATGGTCGTACCAATAGCATGCTTTTCAAGTGGAATTCGGTTGATAGTCCTAATTGTGAATGTGGCGAATCAGAGGAAACAGTTGAACACCTAATTGATAATTGTTCGATTTATAAATTCCAAGATGGCATTAGAGCCATACACAATATATCGAACTCATTTTTGCAATGGGTTTAAAATTTCAGATCAATTTGATGAAGTATAAATTGAATTCTCTTCCTGTTCTGTCTTTTTTTATATTCAGGTTGGAGTTTGTGTTTGGAAATCCTTCCTCTGAAGAGCCGTTCCGCTAATCGTGATGTCCTTCTATATAGAATATTCAGATACAACAATTTTATTTTATTTTTTTAACGGGGAGACAGGTTTTTTCGGCTGAGGTTTTTTCTCCTGGCTCTATAGTATCGTATGATACTAGTGATGATAGTATCGTATGATACTATAGTATCATACGAAGAATGTTATGGTACCCCGTTCCTTTTTTTACCTCAGCTTAGGTTCTTTTTGTTAAAACATTTATTGTATTATTTTAGCTCTCTTATTCAAAAGAAAAAATATATATGGGATATCTGCAACGTTGCTTTGGAATTTAGCACCCAGACAGCCCACCAGTTGGCAATACTGGCCCCAAAGGTCAATGTAAAAATTATGCGTACGGTTTCGAAATTCCTCATAGTTGAAATCGGGAAGGTGCAAATGACGAATGTCGACGTCGAATTTGAAATTCCACAGAGGCGATCGATTCCGTGAAAGATGTATAAAATATTCAGCTGGTATATATCTTGCGCTGCGGCTGAATGCGAATTACAATCGGGCGTGACCAGAAAACTAATCGCCGCTCTTCTGAACACCTTAACCTGAATTTTAATGGTGTTGTGCGCCATGAAACCCGCAGAAATTCTCCGAACGTTGTTATGAATGGCGGATTCGAGTTGTTATGGATACCGGATACTGGTTTGGGGGTGCTAATCTGTTGAACCCCCTGCAGCTTCGAATTACGGCTTTGGGTTTCGGCCCGAGCGTAATTTTGAGGATGAAGTACACAATGGCGAACGAAGGATTCATAATTTCGTTGTAGTCTGAGAGTTTAATGAACTCGAACAAGAAAGCACCCAGAAAACTTTCACTACTGGCAATTTGAGGAAGTTATTAAAAGAATAATGCATGATTTTGACGTTTTAATGGATGAACTCGATGAATGAGAAGATGCCAAAAGAAATTTTGATCATTCAGATGAGGAAAAATCAACGACAAATAAAATATGAAAGCGAAAACATAGAAGGAGAGATCAGCATAACAACAAATGACATAATTTCACACAACTTGAGATATGTTGCCAAACTACCAGTATCTTAAAAGTTATTGGTTGTCTGAAACTGAAATATAGTTGTTTACATGGAAAGAGTCATACTTTTTATACGAGTTTGTATCCATGTATTTCTAATAATAGTTATTTATGATATGGGTGTTGAAAGTGACGTTTTATTTTGTGAGTGAAAAAGTTTGTGAAATGAGCGGAGCGAATTGAACAATTTCACGAACAAAATAAAATCACTTTTAACACAAATACCATACAATGTTCTTCGTACAACTGTCCTATTTCGATAATGAAATGGGCGAATTTGCAATGACAATAAACTTTAAAATGCATTTCAATATTCAAATAATCAAAAGGTTGTTGTGAATGGCAAACGTTGCCAACGTTATGATTACTAACAAATGAGAAAAGGAGCTGTCATTTGAATTTCGTTCATGCCCAATTTTTGTCTTGGGGTTTTCACTGCTTAATATGTTTGTCGAGAGTGCAATTATTAATAAAAGTGACGATGTGGTTGTTCCCCTGGATATTCAAGAGTCTGCAAGAAGAACAAATCTGAATCTCTTACCTAAAAAATCTGTTCAGCAATACGATATTGCATATAACAATTTCCTGGCCTGGTGTAAATTGAAAAATGTAGAAGGGAACTTCAGTGAAACTGTTTTCCTGGCATACTTAGAAGAATAATAAAAAATATGGAGCCCTTTTTAAAAATGGTGTGGATGTTAGTGAATATTTTAAGGTAATAGCATATTTAAAACGGGAAAGTGAAGGATATCGTCCCAAAAAATCGAAAATTCTCACTCGTGAATAAGTTGAAAAGTTTATGAAGGAGGCACCAGATGGGAAATACTTGATGGTTAAGGTTGCAACTATTTTCGGATTATTAGGTGGCTGTCTGCGTGAAGAATTTTGTAATTTATCAGTGGAAGACATCGAAATAACAAATAAATCATTGGTTATACAGCTTCCAAATACAAAAACGAAAGTCAGTCGTTCTTTCAGTGTTATTGGGAAGTTTGTAGACTATTTTCATAAGTACTTTGCACTGCGCCCTTCTGTCATCAAACATCGTCGTTTTTCCTGAAATACATGAATAATAAAAGCACTGCCAATCCAGTTGATATTAATACATTCAGGAAAATTCCAACTATCGTTGCCGAATTCCTCAAACTGCCAGAACCAAAGCAATATACAGGACACTGTTTTCGAATATCCTCCGCTTCATTGCTCGCAGAATCAGGTTCAAATATTACGGTTATAAAAAAAATATGTAACAGTAATGTTAAAAATATTTTTCTCTATTTCAGTATCGTAATGAGTTCATTACAGTACTAAAAGTAGTGCTGTAATGAAACTCATTACAGCATTGTTTTCAGTTATATTTTTCGTTTTGTGGTTGTCAGTACTGACCTCCGATCCACTCAATTTTCGAATCAAATCAATTCAAATTCCGCAATCTGTCAAATTTGGTTAGTGACACCAACTGCCAAGATACAATACAAAAGTCACTAATCTGAATTTTTATTTGAATTTCGACAGTTTTCCACAGAACTTGATTGAATAGAGAAAATATCGTCTAATACTCGTTGCAGAAGGCAATTCCAACACTCATGCTTTCGAAAACTCGCTCCTTCGTCGCTCGTTTTCGAATTTCTCATTCGTGTTGGAATAGGAGCTCATTCTGCAACTTGTTTTAGAATATACTATTAACACGCTTCCACGTGAACAATCGATTTTAACTTTGTTTGCTGTCATTGAAAGTGTCACTTTTAATGGCAGTTGTACAAAAATTAATATATGAATCACCGCCATTTCTAAGAACAAACTAGTCCCTCAACTTCTTCTGTATTTCCTGAACAATCTTCGAGGATGGACATGTTAAACATACGACCACGTGGTTCAGTTACCAGCAGTTCCAACGAATTGTCTGGCACGGGCTCGTTGACTCATTCAATCAGCCACGTTAATAATAACCCGAGATCCGACTTTTTATCGCCGAACACTCCTATAGCGCAACAATTTTATGGTCTATAAAAATTTTATCCGCACAGTCGTTACTGCTGCACAAGGTCAAACCGTAACAGTTCGGGTTTACGAGATATCGATCGACTCTGGGGGAAGGGAGAAATATGAGCGAAAAAATACGAGAGAGTTTTTTTCGCCGTGGGCGACCGTCGACAGCGTGGGCGACCTCGTGGTTTACCCGAGATGAATAAATTTGTCTTGATGTAACGAGACCCACATAAAGAAAACCAGATTGCGGACTTCAACGCAACGGGTGTACCAATTAAAAATATGGTTGTCTCAATTTTATGTATGTATAGTTATATTTATGCCCTGTATTGAGTTAAATAAATAACTACAAAACGTGAAATTTTATTGTCCATATAAAAAAAAACAGTAACAAATGAATATATACAGAGAAATAAGTAAAATTCTTCAGAGCAACTATGACACATCGTTCTCGATTTTGATAATGCTTTCGAGATTGTGATCTGAGGAATCTTCATCTAAATTATCTTCTTGTGGGTCTAAAGATGAAGTAGAAGCCGTTGCTGCTGACTTATAGTATTGATGAGCATCTTCTTCGTAAACCGAAGTTGACCCTAAGTTTGGAACGTAACCAGCATTGATGACTTTCAGTCTTTCTTCAGACAAGTAACTGTTGATGAAATTCTGACACACTATGGCGTTAGATAAAGGAAGATTCCGGAGTTGGCTAGCTACGTGTTGACCAAACGTGTCAAATTCGTCCAATCTTGGAGAGGTCTCAGTATTCCTATATGTAGGAGGAATCGTTCTACTGTAAGGTTGAGAGCATGTTTTGCTTCTCTTAGGGTGATTGGATGTTTCTTCAGAGGATGGAGGTATTTGTCTTTTTCTATTCTGGCGGGTGTCTGAAGATTCCGCAGAAGGTGTTACGTCTGGTACAGCACTGGAGTTCACCTGCAACAATAAATTAATAAGAATGAACACAGGAAATAGCCTATGCAAAGGTTGACATGAATGAAGGCAGTAAGAAGTTGTAATTGATGAAAATGAAGGACTACATCATCTGATCTATGTTGGATTGTTGGGAAATGTGTTGAAGATGTCACAGTGTCAGTCGAATGTCAATTTTAAGGTCGAACCAAGGTCAACTCGTTTATTTCTTTATTCTGGCGTTTCTTTCGACTAATAATGATAAAATGCGTGAGGCTTCCGAGCAGTTGTTCTGTGCGAAACCAGACATCGATGAAGTCGATACACATCTGCTTTTTTCCCGGTCGCTATGGGGGGCGTTGGCCTACCGCCATGTCTACTGGAATAACCCGTCTTAACGCGCCTCTTCGTGAAGAAACGACGTGATTGTCTTCTGTTTAAGGAGAATTTCCGTTGACGATTTGAATGAACATACGTGAGAATGGAACAATCGATCAAGTCTGCTCGTTATGCGTGTTTACGACTTCTCGACTGTGTCTTGAACAATGGACATATTCGTGCTTCGCCGGAAGAATAGTTCAGATGACCGGAAACAAAGGATGATGTTTATTTATGAACGTTTGATACTTGATGTATCGCCGAAAATGTTGTCATCGTTATGTTTATCGGATATTTTGACGGTTGTAACCAGGAATATGACGTGTTTGGAATATCCAATTAAAAATGATTATTGAATGCGTGAAACTGATTTTATTGTCTACTCATCGTTGATAAAACAAATTGTTGAAACAAACACAAGCACTATGTCCATCTGAAGAAAACCTTTTTCATTGAAAACCCTATCAATAGAACGCCAGTTTAATATACATTCTGATTAGTACCTATAATATTTATTAAGTAGAATACAGTCGGTTGTGAAGAGTAGTGAAAGCACATTAGGAGAATCAAAAAATTTGATAATTGTCTAGACTGATCCAAAAATCTCGAAAATTGACGAAAAATTCAGTAAACACTAACCTTGACATGAAGAACACGAATCTGTTTTCAGATTTTTCCGGTCGGACTTTGTTTTTCTGAAAAAAATTCTCAAAGTTATTGAATTTTATTTCAACAAAATACTTCATTTATCAAGTTCGTTTAAATATTTCAGAGTTTCGTGGGCTATTTTCATCATGAATACAAAATTCTCGAGTTTTTTCTTAATAAATAGTCTTCTTTATTGCTGAATTTTCCTAAAATGTGATGATTCCTAACTGTTTACATTCCGGTGATCTTCATTTCTACGTCAGTCGAATCACGTGACATTGCGCTGTTCAGCTGTTGAGCTAGAAATGAAGATGGCCGTCACATCACCGGAATGTAAACAATAATTAGAAATCATCACATTTTAGGGAGAGAAGACTATAAATCAAGAAAAAAATCGAGAATTTTGTTTTCATGATGAAAATAGCCCACGAAACTCAGAAATATTTAAACGAACTTGAAAAATGAAGAATTCTGTTGAGATAACCTTCACTAACTTTAAGAATTTTTTTTAGAAAAAACCAAGTCTGACTGAAAAAATCTGAAAACAGATTCGTGTTCTGCATGTCAAGGTTAGTGTTTACTCAATTTTTCGTCAATTTTCGTGATTTTTGGATCAGTCTAGACAATTACCAGAAATTTTAATAAATAAGTTTTTATACTTAGAAGGATTTGGTTTCGATTATAAGACATATTATCTATGCTCTACCTAGTTAGGTATGGTTCAAATATAAAAATTTGCAACAAATTCTTTTTAATGTAAATGCAAGAACGATTAAGAAGTGTTAAGGCTCAACATATTGAAAATGGATATTTTGCTAACTGATAAAACCTTTCTCTCTCTCGAATTTCTTCAAAAAAGATCGCGCAGTTATATTTTAACTCACATGCTTCAGCTCTACAACTTCGTTAGAAAGAATTTTACTGCACCTCCCCAAAGTTGGAGGAAATTCTAACTCCATTGTCCCACTTTCTGAAGATCTAACTCTTTGGTGAAGATATCTCCGTAGCGTTGGCTCGGGTATTTTGTACTTTATGGCTGCAGCATTCATACTTGAAACCTTGCCTACGACCTCCGATATGGCCGCTGCCATGTCCTCGTTCTTCCATTTTCTTCTGTCGCTAGTTCGAACGTACTTTCGCGGCATATTTGTGCTTTATCTGGATCCGAAACAACCTTAATAATTCGAAATCTTGTCGGGTAAGATGACTACTTCGTCATCTCTCACTTTTCGATCGATGTGAAAAACAAAGCTGCAAGTAGAAATCACCGTAACCTAATTTGAACTCCTATTCACAACTAATCTGGGAGCCACGAAGTTTATTATTGACGTACACTCGACTGTCTGAACTGAACCTCGTATTCGTCATCTCTCTTCATTCGTCATCTCACACCTTCTATTCATACGGTCTCTCAGGCGCACGCTTAGGGTCGAAATTATAGGCAACGATGCCAGATCTACATTTTTCCCCGTTGGCAACGTACACAAACTAAATCGTCCAATTTATAAAATGCTCTGAATGAAAGTATAAGTAGCATGCAATAATGCAGTTGTCATTTGTATGTTAAGAATGATATTAATAAGAATCTCGAGCTTTTCATTCAACTTTTGGAATAAGTGGGCAACTATTTTTAGACCAGGCAACGCTGTTCGGATCAGCTGATGCCTGACCCTAACCGTCAGTGCTATCACATGGGATAGGGAAAAGGGCACCTGCCATAGGCACAGCTGTGAGATGGGATAGGGGAGCTAATAAAAGAATTTAAGCTGCAGGTGTTCCATTGCTTCATATCACGAAGGATGTCTTTGTTTACTTCTTGTCCACTGCACGATGGGTAAAATATCTACTAACTGTATAAGACAGAAATGAAAATCCTCTTTCTTTTAACAAAAAACTTATAAGGAATTTTTTGAAAATTTAAACGATTTGAATCTTAGGAATTTTATGGATTCACATTGCCTGATATTGATAATTACCCTTTTACATTGAATTATATGAAGAAATATATGATCTCCTGAGTTTTTTAAATTTGTTTCTACCTGTTAACACGTTAAGTGTTTCATAAAAACATCCAGGTCCGAAGAAACAAGATCCACCATTTCGAAACTGGTTTATGATATTTCACAAATGCTGATCAAGGTTCTACTGCAGTTCCCAGAACTAGCGATCGTTGGCAAATCGTAGATTTGATATTCAATTACGACCTTCGCACCTCATATTATATTGATGACGCCGATTATGCTCAATCAATACACCTACATGTTTTCCGCATGTTCGATATCAATTATCTTATTATAGACGGTGATCTAAAAATAGGAGGTCGAGGTAATGACTATCGGTTTGTTGATATTCTCTCGCTCGTCGATTATCGACCGTGTTTTGTTTTTTTCGGAGGATTTCGATTGAATGCGACCGACGTTTTATTTGCAGTTTTATTTTGTGGTGATTTGTTCAGGCAAAACAATGGAAATTGAATGATGGTTACACCATATTGGGTATGAAGTTCCTTTGTAAACTCCAATGTTCATTTGGTACTTCATCAAATGAGATCTACACCAGAAGAGCGATATAACTATTCACTCAGATAGCCAAGCTGCTATCGAAGCACTGATCTTTTTGTCATTGACTCAAAGTTGACTTGGGAGTCATTTTTAAAAATGTACTGACTTCTTACCTTGTGTACTGTTACTTGTTTTGATTAAATATGTATTGTATGATATGGGAGATCCGAGAAGATTAAAACAACAGCGAAAAAAGAACTTCATATTTAGATGTCTTACCGAAGGATCTGTATGTTTCAGTATCTTCTGGATGTTTGCAGAAGAATTCTTGTTCTTTTGGCAACTAGAAGATGTCAAATAAGCATTTTGATGGTGGAGGCTGTGGTACTGAAGACCTTGAGATGTCCGCAAACCATATGATGTACTGGGATGATCCATGTGGTCAATATCAGCGGACTTCTTGCCTCTGTTTTTAAGGTCAGAGACTGCTTGCAACACCTTCAACTGAAATTCCAGCATGTCATCCTCACTCAACGTTTCCAGAAAAGGAACAACATCCTGTATAAACGGCAAATTTCGAAGAGACTTCTCTTGTGGGTCACTCTCTACGAAATACGCGTTCTCCACTTCGAAATTTTGGTTTAAAGCTTCCGGAACCTCAAGTTCTTCAGCAACAGTTTCGGTATTCTCGAAACACAGGATGCTTTGATCGTCGGTAGACAAAGTTTCGTCCGTAGGTTGGTTGCTCTTGTTTTTCTTCAGGAATTGGAGAAGCTCGCTGTATATGTATTTTCTGCGGGTGGTACCGATCCTGTACGCTGAGGAATATTGCATCCTCCTCTCGCTTCTTTGGAAGCAATCGCGGATGTTTGACCATCTTTTTATGACGGCTTGACCTGAAAGAAGTTGCCGTCAGCTAATGTGGAGTTTTTCAACAAAATAGCAATTGAACGATCTCTTTAATTGTTACAATCGCCAACTGAAAAGGCTGCGCTTGCTGATCGTTTATGGGTCTATGAAAAATATGTGAAATCTTTTCTTAAAAGTATAAATCCGATTATTGTACCAGAAGAGCAACACTTTTGAGAAACACAATAGGAAATAATAACTTATTCTTCATTGGGCAATAATATATTGAAGCAATAATGAAGAACATTATAAGAATCCATATCGATTTGACTTGGTGTGTTTCGTTTTGTCCAACAACTACAAGGATCAAAATCAAAGAAGAAGAAGATGAAAATTGAGGAAAGGATTGTGGTGTACACTTTAGATTCATTGCAATAGATGTCGTTCGTGACGCACGTAGGGAATGATCCCTTCAGCAATCCTTTCATAGATGGCGATCGTGAAAAACTATTTTAGTTTATGTTATGGCACGTGGTTGTGTGAAATTTGTATTTGTTTTCATCGTTTTGAAGGGAGAATTGCAATTTTTGTGGGGTTGGAACATTCGTCTTTCCAGAATTGAAACATAGATTACAATATACAGTGGATTTCAAAGGGCACCGGGTGTTTTTAGGAATAGAAAAATAGTTACCGAATTCGTGTTTCTTCCATTGATCAAGCCGATCAAACTGCCCGTTCAGCTCCCTGAAGAGCGCTGTCCACGCATGCCTCGTCTGCTTCCTGTCTTTGTACAGCGTGTGGTTTTTGTCCCACAGTATGGGTTGTTTTTGTACCGCCCGGATCAGATCTTCGTTGTCGATGATGTCGACCATCGCTCCAGTGAAAATCGACGAACCGCTAAGCCACAACCATAAACCGGATGAACGACACCGCCAATCTAGCGCGCGTAGCTGACGTTTTTTAATTCGACCGACTCGCAACGTGTGCACGACACGACATCTGCTGGCCGAACTGCGGGACTGGGGGACGCTGAGGTGGTGGGGTATCGACGAGCCGACACTCCGTTATCGTTTAACCGAGCTCGAGTGCATTGCAGCGTTGCCAATGTGACTGTGTTCACAGGAATAGTGCCCGATATGATTTCGGAGACCGTAACGCACATTTTTGTCAGATAAATGTTGTGTTTTTCCTAACTTACCATGAACGTTTAAAGACTCTTTGACTCACGACAGTGGGTTTAAGAGTCTCTACTCTTTTATAATAACGCTATATCATTAAAATTCAAATTAGAATCTCACGTCGAAAGAATATTTCATTGGCTTTATACGTGGATACCTTGATCAATCAATGATATATCAAATTAATGATTAAGAAAATCAAAATCTTGCTTCTAATACGGTATTGTCACATCAGTTTCTTGAGTTATAAGATTTAGGTTTGTATTGTAGATAAGAAAACAGTGGTACTAAGTCTGAGTTTGATGTTCAATGAGTGTTACAACAAATATATATTTTTATCTACTCCTATTCAATAATGTATTCATTATTCAACTGCTTTTAAGCAATTAATAGTGTCTATTAACAAACAGCCAAAGATTATAGAGTATAAAGATGGGAAACGATGTGACATCTGTTGTTTCAAAAGTAATCGGGTTATGGTTAAAATATTTAATTAGGGTCCATTTGGCATAGATTATATAGAGATTATTAGTAGGCTGTTGTCAATTTTGAAAGAAATACTTGAATACATATTTTTGCTGAATGATGATTGCATTTTCTCGCGCATTTTCCACTTAAATAACTCGAAATCTACAAAAGTAGCACTTAGCTCACTCTATAATCTTTTCTTGTGTGGTTTTTCTGTTATAAATTTTGTGTTAAAAACTGACCGACATTCGAAATGCATGGTGATTAATTGCAGAAATAATAGAAAGAATAATCTTGAATGTGCATTCTTTTCATTACCAAAGAGAATGGAAATGTAAGTTTTGAAACTCGTATCATGTAACTGTCTTGTTCATTGCTTTTTATTTTCAGTGTTGTCAAATGGATAGAGGTTTCGGGGCAAAATATATTGGTCTGGATAATACATAAAGAACTCGTGCTGGGCTGACCTACAGGTCTTGTTGTACACCTCTGATATTTTTCTTTTATTGTTGATCAAACATTCTTTAATTAATATACAGTGGACTCTCGTTTAGTTGTACTCCTAGGGACCAAAAGAACTGTTCGACTTATTTTTTGTTCGGCTCACCAAACACTCGAGTTATTCAAATGAGACACTTCACTTCATTGAGAGAAAACTCAATGTAAACATGAAATCATCATCAATGAGAAACGAACGTCTGAGCACTGGTAACATGTCCTTAGAGGTCGAAAAATCGTATGGTATTCATCACGTGTGTTGATACTTTCGCGAACCGAATTTTCTTCGATCTCATTCATTAGATCAAAAAGTTCCACTCATAGAGGCAATGGTGGTCAGAAGAACGACTTATAGAGGTGGTGGTTCTCTTGACTACCCTTCCAGCAGTTCGACTAAAACTACTAGACCCTCTAGACTCATTGAGGTGAAAATACACTGTGTAAGGTATGTTTGCATCGGGTCCAGAACAAGTGTTTAACTATCGATTTTATCGAATTTTAGTACCACAGATGTAAGGGCGTTTCCTATCTTTCTAACTTTATAATCTTTGCAAACAACGTGAGTTAAAATAACTGTCTATGATACGTCAGAAAAACTTCATAGAATTTTCGACGCACCGAATATCAAGAGAGTTCTGTGCTTTTGTACAAGCCGGTTGGCCGAATGAGAACATTCCATTTTTGTTATTGAGGGGGGGGTAGCTTGAATAATTTTGACATTTTCAAATTAAGTTGATACCCTCTTCCCCTGTACTTGTTATTTCTGCATATATAGTTATAGTCGTAGATAAAGTATAGTATTTAACTTGCGGTAATGGTCATAACTCACCTGATGAATTACAGACCTCTGCTTACTTCATCTGCGTGAGTTATGACTTACATTACCGCTCGTTGAATAATATACTATTAATTTGGATCTTGATATTTGACACCATACCTTATCAAAGGTATCAAAGATCCAGATACTTCTTGGATTTTGTAGTTTCAATGCTCAGTGCTTTGATAGCTGCTTGACTATCTGAGTGAATAGCTATTTCGCATTTCTCTTAGTTGATGTCTAGACATCATTCGATTGCTAATATTTCTGTCCGAAGGTTACCTTGGTATTCATCAAATAATTGGACGAGCTTCTTCAGTCAGTAACTGACAAATTATGAAAACGATCCTCCGAATATTTCAGAATCAATCAAATCATCACTTCGAGTCGACTAAAATGGAAATGTCTTATCTGATAATACTTTATGGAATGACGTAAGTTATTCATGCAACAGGTTTTCGAATGTTCAAAAACCTGGATTGACCTTTATCAAATATTCATGTAGATTTCCAAAATTCATGGTCACCGCCTCTGAATTTTTTTCGTTCTCTAATTTTCCGTATCAACCAAGACATAAATGTGACTGTCGTTATCGCTGTTTGAACACTTATTTATCAGAAGAGTTATTTTCGACAATATTATCATTCCTGGGATTATATCGACCAGGTCGAGTGAATTGATTGGTTTGTTAGGAGCTTTCTTGATGACCCTATAAATCTTGCGATGCTCCTTACACTTTTATTGACAGTTGTCAGTTGTCACATACGAATGTCGTTGAATGACAGTTAAATATAAGTCTCCCGTGACATTTTGATCACATATATATGGGACTAGAAGAACTCAAAAATAGTTACCACTACAATTTCGGGGAGAATCATGAAATTCTCACCTTCTTGAATTGATCCTTGACGAACAAGAGTTCGTTGAAGTACCACACTTTGGGATCTGGCAGATCTTCTTGAGCGACCCCTGACCGTCTCATGTCCTCGATGAGTCTGTAATCTTTGTTGAAGTTGGTTCTCAAAATGTTGATTTTCTGTTTCAGCTTCTCCACCGTGTATCTGGTTCGTGGCGTGATAAAACGTTCACGATGTTTTGTAAGGCG
Source organism: Hippodamia convergens (assembly GCA_038502775.1). Lineage (NCBI taxonomy): Eukaryota > Metazoa > Arthropoda > Insecta > Coleoptera > Coccinellidae > Hippodamia > Hippodamia convergens. Next base: position 181,852 of record JAVSIQ010000157.1, read on the forward strand.
ACGCGTTTCCTCGTTTTGTTGGAGTAATACTTGGATTTCACCTCCCACAACTCAGGGTGTTCCCGATACAAGTTTATCATTAAGGAGATGAATTCCCGGCTTCCTGTTTTGTCGATTTCATTGGTAGAGGGTCGGATCGGTGCCTCGGCCATGTTAACTGCTGGCTATCTCAATGCCTACTGATGAGAATATTGACAATATCGCTTGGAGATTGTCCCTGCCAGTGGCGGATCCTGGATGCTGACGATCAGGGCTGTCAATTCTGCTTTTTCACTTCTCCGAGTGATTTGGCATGAAGCACTTGTACAAATACCAATTTAAGGGTAAAAATTGAAATGGTGAATCGTCTGGAGATACCGAAACATACAATAAAAGTAGAGGATATGCAAAGAAAAGAATAAGCGATATGTGATCATTGTATCACAGTTTTGATTAAGAATTTTTTGATACAAGGTTAATCAGCTTAAGAAATGGTATAAACCACATGAAGAGACTAGAAACCATGCACCGCTATAATAACAACCACTCAGTGGTTCAGTGAAGGAAACTTCAAAAACCTTACCGACGTTTTCGTTATTCTCCTAGCCCGATCCCTTTTCTTCAGGAACTCCATACTCTGGTAAGCGAACCATTTACTGCGGTACACTTGATCACCTCCAGGACCCAATTTGGCACTGTCTCTTTCTTTTTTAACCTCCCTTGAGAAGTGACAGATTAAGTTTTTTATTTTTCTCTCAACTTCGTCTTTTGTTACGTCCAAGATTTCGGAAATTTCGCGAAAGGCGTCACTTCTTTTATCACGATCTTTGCTGTCTTGCAGTCTGAAATTCCACAATACAGGGCGATCGCGGTATAAGTTAATCAATGTTAAAACCTTTTCGTTGGACCACTCCATTTCTCTATAATATGGAATGAATGACGAACGGCAATGAACTGAGGATTGGAGTCGCTTGTAAACGTTCCCACTACACTTGCCGATCTGCGGTTGGCATGCCAAGTGGCACAATGTTGCCAAGTGCGCGAGCCAAAAAGGAAGTTGGCAGCATAAAATCGGCATAACGTAGCTCCGCCATAAAAAATTGCATATAGGTACATAGAAATATTCAAGCATGTTGAAACACAATATAATCCGATGCATAAAAAAAACAGTGATACAAAATACAATACAAAGTCAAAGAAGAAGTATCCCAACAGAAAACCTCTCTTCTCCTGAAATTGCGAAATATCTGAAGATATTTGATATCGAAGGATATCGTGATTCTCTTCAAGGTAACCGAAATCCTGGACCTACAAAAGGAAAAAAAGTGAACGAAGAAGAAAATAAATGAATGTATGTCATAAAAATGATTTATTTCATGTACAGATGGACTAAATTCATGAAATAGGGTCTTTAATTGATTGTTTTTTGCTTCTTGCACATCTGAAATGATGCAGCTAATTTTCCCACTGAATTAGAAGTCATTGAAGTAATTCTTGTTTTAATTTTGAGAATGACAGTTGGTAATGATCCGGATCAGAGGTCACAGAATCGGAAATATTCGTATGTCCTACTCTGCAAATTCAAATTTCAATGCTGGTTAAAAATGAATCATAGAATTTTTATGATTGAATAATTCGTTGAAATCAGTTGATAATTTCGAGAATTGTCGGCTTCAAAGGTTATATATTCCGACATTTTAGTACTTTATCACGTTTTTTCTAACTCATGTATTTAATGCAATAAATAATCTATTAACTCTATACAACCTTGTCATTGGGTAGTATTCTTAGATAATTAGTCGATAAATTGCATTGTAGAAGTGATATAATTGAGAATAATAGAATGAAGAAATACGGCTACCGTCGAATGGAACAAACCCTTTATATGCATGACAGGAGGTAAATCTCATAGAGTGCACAAAGTGAAGGTAATTCGATGGGCATATTATTTTCGAAGCCGGACGACAGCTGTTGGAAATAGAACACAAACATTCTAAATCTTCTATGACATAGCATAAACACGCAACAAACGCCATGTTCTATCAATAACTCGGCATTCGGAGCGAGCGACGATTAAATCTAATCGAGTCCGAGGATTAGAAAACGAAGTACCTGCGCTTATTAAAAATACGGGTCCATAACGACCGCATCAGCGACTCACGAGGTAATTATGCGGCTGCCATTTCGATCCTTTCACGACGTAATTGTAACTTGAAGAAGAGAGAATCAGAACAGAACTGGTTTTAACGTAACGAGCGAAGCCTTATCGATCCACGGTCGGCCCGCGTCCTCTTCGAGAGCCCCGCGGATATCACTTGTTGCTGGCTTGCTGGTCTCGGTGTTCGCCAAGCGTTCGGCAAATGTCGGCAACTAATTCTTGCTCGAGCGCACTTCGGGATTAGTCTTTTGTGATAGTTTGTGTGTGGAAGAACGTTTTTGTTTGACTCATTTCAAGGACATGTTTTAATGAGATTCCTCACCGAAATATCGGAAATGCCTTAACTAGTGATCATACACACTGTGGATATACAATTGTTGGTAAGTGAATGCAATTTCGACGGCTAAATAAGGATTAGGGCCAGTTCCTTTGTGTTGGTGATTGCTTACTCGCTCTGTGCCGCGGTTTAGATCCGTTGAATACGTGTCGTTTTGCTTGGTTCGTGGAAATGGATACTCACGTCCTCCAGGGCTTTCAGGATATTGAATTATCGATTCTTCATCCTCATTCCCATTTCCTCAGGAATATTTCATGACGTTTACATATTCTATGTGCTCATGTGAAAGTGTCCAAGTGATCGTGAGCTTACAAGCGCATTGTTGTAATCATTGGGCCTCTCGATTTCTCCAGCAACCAGCTCTGGTTACGTGTTCTCTTTGAAGTTCAAGAAAACATGCGAATACTTCTGGAACGTCGTCAAATTCCTTGTCCCTGAAATTTATTCTATGCACAGTTCAGTACGTTCGGAATTCTCTATGATCTCATCATTTCAATCTTTCTTTCGTGTTATTGTTTGAAGTTTTATAAGGGTGTGGTGCGCTTCCATATCGAATTTCAGGCGGAGACGGAGTATCAAATTGGATTGGTTAAGAATGTCGAGAGAAGGTAGGTGTTTAAAGCGAGGAAACGATTTCTGCACCCCATTCAGTTCAGGATCCTACCCAAAGAATGACGTTTACTTCTTATGAGAAATATATAGGATGGAAGGAATTCTATGCTCGTGATCAAAACAAGCGACCAATTCACGGGTAGATTTATCCATAGAACATCTTGATTACTCGGAATTACCTAGTTAACCTCACAAGATACGTTGGAATAATTATTCAACCTCCTACTTCTGTTATATTCCCAACCCGTATGATGTGATGATATTTCTGGAAATAGTCCTCATTTCACTAACAAATGAAAAAGCAACGCTTGATTGCTATTCATTCGCCGCATGCAGCAGTTACGTAGGCAGCAAGTGATTAAGTGTTTCACAACGATATTTGTTTCGCAAGTGAAGTTGAACCAAGTCGATACCAAGGACTAGGTATGTACTTTCCAAGTTTCGATTCGAAGTCAGTTTTTCAACTTGTCCGGCGATAAATACCTCGTAATTTACATTCGTCACATTGAATGGCTTATAAATAAAATCGAGTTTACTCGACTGCCAACCTTATTTTTTTATGGTTTGATCATTCAGAGTAGCACGTTGGAAAAATAATTACGGGATTGAACCAGTTTCATTCCATCGACAAACATTTTGTCTGTACGCGAAGTCCACCATTTTGATATCTTCAATGTCATTCCAAGGTTAAATCGAAACTGAACCTCAGTGAAAAAACTATTCAGCAATTTTAACGCTGGGAAACCTGCTAGATGTTATTCTGGTTATATTAATTCTATTAATTAAAATCATCTTTATCTGATGAACAAGAATGTGAAAGTTCTCTGGAGATTAAATTATCTGGATATTTGTCGTATTAATATGAATCATTCACCTTAAGGATACAATTACCCTGACGGAAGACGCAAATTTTCTCTATAATCGAGATTATCATACCCATACATATTCAATATTTTGTTGGTCTCTTGTGAAATCTAGGTTTCAAACTGTACCACGTATCAGAATTGGAATTCTCAGTCACATTTCAAATAATGATTTGTTTTCAGGTTGCAATGAACAAAACTGAATTCCAAGCAGAAAGTAGAATTTGAAACATCCTATTCCTACAAATAAACCAATACAGTAGAAAACTCCCCGTGTAATGATAATGAATTCTCTTCCTGGTTTCATGTATTGAAAAGATCTTGAACTTCATTTGAGTATATTGAAGCTAGACTGTTTTACGCTTCACATTTTTAATGAACTCTTAACAAAGTAGAAGATCACCTGATGAGCCATCTGATTCGAGGTTGAACTAAAAATGATATCGTAATTAATTCTTTCATTATGCGTTGAAGTAATATTTCTGAAACTGATCAATCAAGACCAGATTTTTCCCACCCTTGGCTAGAGGACAACATAACTTCGAAATTTTCATCAGAATTATCCATTATCCGTTAATTGAATTAAAAATGACGAAACTGTCAGTTGAAATAACAATCTAGGAAAAATGAACCACAGAGATTCATGGAGATATTCATATCAGATTCAACTGTGATAACGGATTACTACGAACTGTTCCTACTTGGATTAGTTCTCGAACACTTAAATCAGTGATCAGGTTGACCAATCAGTTTTTCTGTGAATCTACGGTTTTCCAGAGAGCGCGTTCCAATAGACCTTCTTAATCGATGATTCCCACTGATCTAAACATTTCGAAATTCAGTAATGAATTCCAATCCTTTTTGGATCAGGTTTTCATACGAAAACTTGAGTTATTGTACGAAACTTCCTTGAAATTCCCGATTTTTCATCATTGATCTATCCCATAGATATGTTGAGATAAAGATTAATTCAATATGTTGTCAAACGTTATCGAAACGTATTGAAAGTCACGAAATTGTTGCTACATACCATGCCAAATCAAACAGATAAAATCTAGATACTTTAATACGCCAAGATTATATTTATCTATGGAAGTGCTATTTCGGTCCGTTAACAGTATCGAATAATGATGCTCGGAATTTTTACATTCCCAGCTTCCAATCTCTGAATGATTTGTCTGGTAGTTTTCCACTTGGCAACATAGTCCAATGTTTGTTTTCACAACTGATTTATTATTATGCATTTATGGGTTCGAAAGAGAACAATGAGTAAGATTTTGCAGAAACTTTGATAAATTATTCAGTTGCCACATGTCCATATTTTGGACTGGTTTTACCCGAACAAACAAAATTTCCAAATATTTATAAAACGTATTTATAATGTTACTGTTCCAGCAATGTTTATTTTAGGAAATTTTAGTTTATAACTAATATAATGTGACATCATGGATCGAATTAGTGTTGGAATGAATGAGCAGATATTGTCAGACTTCTTGATGCGTTCATCAGTGGCATCTCTCTTCGTGTTTGAACCATTTCCACCAAGAAAGATCTCGAACAAAAACACCGTACGTTGCGAAAAATGGTGCCGCAAACGGCTGAATATGTAAATAATGAGCTGAATCGTTAACGTTCTACACGAACAGTTCATGGAACAGCGATCGGACTCGAAAAGCGAGGAGTTAAAAGTTTGACCTCTATATGACCGCTGTGCGTGTTTACCCGCCATCCTCGCTATTTCTCGTTCGGCGCTAATCTCGCAAATTATTCCGGTTTAATTCTTATCGTGTTCAATCGCTGGGTACGTCTGTTTATGCCTCGGATATGACTGTTATCGAGCGGCCGGATTCCGAACGCCATAGAAAGTTGCGATCAACGCGCCATTTTGAATTGATTCGGTGCGGGTTCGTAACTCTGTGGTCGGAGGCACATTCGCCACATACGGAGGTTCGTTCGGAAAGTTCGTGACAGAGCGTAGATAACGACGTTCATTGTTTTCGAAGTTATCGCTCAGAGTTGAATTACTCCAAATTGGAATTTCGGATTGGAATGTAGCGTGATCGATGGTGTTTGTGTTTTCTATAGGAGCGGAGGGAGAAAAGCTCGAGAATGGTCGAGTAGGCTGAATTAGGACGTGGGTTTTATTATAGGGAGTCAGGAAAACTCGACTGGAAGATATGAAGGATCGAATAACTTAGAGAGCGAGACGAAGTCAGGGAGAAAGGTGTTAGAAAGCATGGGGGTGTGGATAAGTGACTTGAAAATCATCTTTTTCTGTCTTTTCAACTGCTAGGCTTCTATCAATTGTTGCCCAGAATGACTCTATAAAGAGATAAAGGCGAAAGCAGAATAACAGATTAAATAAAAAATTAATTAAACTACAATGGTACCCGTACTTCATATTTTCAAATTGAAAAAGGGAAGAGAAAAGGAATGAACGAAATTGAGAAGTAATCCAGTTTCCTTGTGACAGCTGCATATCATTTCAGCTCATATGCGTGTTCTTTTTTGAATAACTTCATTTGGACTTCATTATTATTGAAATTGACTAACTTCTAGGGGCAGTGGACTGGCGATTGTACTTTTGCTATGACTACAGCTTGGTTACGCAAAATGTTGCTGTTTCAATTGCGAATGGGACAGTAGGGATAGAAATCATCTTCAGAATGATTCTTGATAAAAACGACCCTGATGACAATCTTTTACAACCGTTGCACGTGAAGCTCGGACTTATAAAAAAGGTTGTGGAGGCTCTGCCTAAAGATGGCAGTGGATTGAATATCTGAAAGAGAAATTCCTGAAACTCAGCGAGGCAAAAATCAAAGAGGAAATATTTGTATGTCCACAAATAAGGCAACTGATGAAAGATAAGATAAATGATCAGGAAAATCTTTTATGAACGTTGTCTTAAATTTTCTGGGAAGTCATGAATCTGAAAATTACAAAGATTTGATAAATGAGCTTTTAATGTACCATAAAGCTCTGGGGTGTCATATGTCCTTAAAAATATATATGCTGGACACTCATTT